>SJXQ01012565.1:589365-621432 GCA_006408695.1 Aepyceros melampus
CCAGAGAGAGGGTGTGGGGCGGGAGGGTGGAGGAGGGGGTCGGGATTGGGAGTTCATGTACACTCATGGCTAATTCATGTCAATGTGTAACAAAATGAATACAGTATTGTAAAGCAAAACAAACTAAAAAATAAAAATTAATTAAAAAAAAAAAAAAAAAAAAGAAATGCTATATGATTTCTCTGCACTGAAGGAAAATAATTCTATAGAGACATAAAATTAGAAGAAAAATGGAAAAACAACGGTAAGTACAAAACATATCAAATGAATGCCAACTATACAAAACAATAATAGCAATGCTTTATGAAGTTTAAGATAGTTGTAGACTTGAAGTGCATGACAATAATAACACAAGAGAGAGAAAATGGGACAATGAAAAGAAAATTTGATTGGTACAAAAGGCGGCAGAAAAAAGCATAATATAGATGAGCAAAACAGAAAATTAACAGAAAGATAGTTGATATAAACTCAATGTTACCTAAGTGTATTATATATAAATGAACTAAATAGTAAATTAAAAGGATTTTTACACTGGATAAAAAAAAAAACAGCTCGATGTTGTGTATGAGAGACACACCTTAAATGTAAGAACACAGGAAGGTTGAAAGTAAAAGAATGGGAAATGGTATTCTGTGAAAATACTAACCAAAAGATAAAGGGAACCTTTTCACATTAAGCAGTAAGTTTACAACAAAGAGATCGCAGTTCTAAATCTGCATGCCCCCAATAATACAGCTTCAAAATCTACAAGGTACAATTAATGGGTCTTTCTTATATTTAATATTCCACTAGGAATCCTTCAAGAATGAAAATTTAATTATTAATTCCTCTGCTGCCAACCACCATTTAAAAGATATATATGGTAGTATTTTACAGCAAGCACTTTGGAGCCCCTTTCTGCAATGAAGGCGAGGTCTCTAGAGACAAATAAACCAAGAGTCACTTGTTCAACCCACATTGAGGTGGGTAAGAGGAAAGGACTCAGATGGCGATTGGTAAATAAACAGACAAAAGCCAGTCATCATACCTTGCTCCATTTAAATGTTGTTAAGTATGCATTAACAAGGAACAGCTTGACCTTTGTTCATTAACTACATCCTACAATTGTGGCCGAGGAAATGACAGCAAAATGACAGGTCGACAACTTATTCATGATCAGTGACTGACTATCCAAGAAGCTGACACCAGGTGAGACGGGCAAGCACTCAAGCAGCAGCAGAAAGACAGAAGTCAGCAGTCACTAGCCTCAGTGACTGGATTCAGACAGTCCCGCGCAGGCTGCGTCTGTTTTCCGGCTTTCCAGCTAGTGTGATCCACCCACACAGAGAACACAGACAAGCAAAACCAGCGGAGAAGTGCCCCTGGCTGTCAGCAGTCTCTCCGTGGGATCCCCAAGAACCCAATGTCTTGGACCAGAGTTTTAAAAATGCAGTTCTCATTTCTAAACAAACAAGTATGGATTTGTATGGTAAGAAAGCAAGTGGGGTGACAAGGATTCGTTTCAATATCTTCATCTCCAACATTTCACCCCTTCCTTCTCCAGAAGAATAATTATTGTCAGTTAATGTGGAATTTTACAAAGCTGCTACATTATGTGAAAACACAGCATACCTGTTTGAAAGGAGAAGAAAAACAAAAGACCTCTGAAGTTTATTTCAACTGCAAATAGAAAAACACACTTGATTCCAGCTGTGAGCACAGTTGTTTTTCTCTCAAGGCAATAGATGCTTTGCAGGTAAGAAAATGGGAACTTGACTTTGTTTTCTCGCTCACCCCTGAAAAAACCATGCGTCAGAGTTGCTCAGAACTTATTAGGAATCAAACATCCAGGAAAACTGGGCGGGACACTTTTCCCCTAAACAGTATATACACAATAGGAATATTATTTCATGTCAATGTAATGCTTTGAGAAGACAATGAAGACTACCAAAATGGGTCTCAGGGTGGAGGGTATTTGAGGACAAGAAATAATTAAGAGACTTTAGCCCCATGTCTGTGATTTCAACATCCTGGGTTTTTTTTTTTTTTTTCCTGTCATAGATTCTTCTCAGAAATCCTAGACTACAGATTGAAATTTAAGCACTATCATATCTATACAATGTAACTAAAACTGTGTTCTAGGTTCTGAGAGGAACATATGTCCTTGTCTGCCCTCAAGAATCATAAAGGCAGCCAAGATACACATTTAAGAAACTAGAGAGAAACTAAGGTCGATATAGTTTAAAAGTCTGGGACAGTCAGGGCTCCAAAGCCCATTAGGCTCTTGGAAAGGAAGGATTGTGGTGGGACAGTGTCTGCTGAGATGAGGTCAGGCATATCAGGACAAGGATCCTGGAAGGTTCACGAAGGCTTCTGGCAACTGCTCTACTGGCCTTCTCAACTCTTGGCACTTTTTGTCCTGAACAGCCTCTGCTCTTCACAAACACATGACCCAGTAGAGAGACTCAGCTGGGGATCAAGCCTGGCTCCTCCAACTCCAGGAAAAAGACCAGCACCAGGAGCAAGGTCTCTGCCAACACTGTGAGGCTGAGAGCCAAAACAAAGGCATCCCTAAGGATGTCCAAACATAAAACACTGCCGAGGTCACGGGCAAGGATCTGTTCAGTATTCCATTCCATTTCCGTATGAAACAACAGGACTCAATTACCTTGTGCAACACTTAGGGCTCAATGGCTTAAAGTCAAAGAGAGAGTGGAGACAGGAGGCTCACAGACGGACCCCAAAGCTAATGAGGAAAGAAGGCCGTCAGGGGCCTAATTACATGGGATTTACAAAGCTGGGACTTGGGCTTCCCAGGTGGCGTAGTGGTAAAGAATCCCTGTGCCAATGCAGGAGATGCTGGTTTGATCCCTGGGCCGAGAAGATCCTCTGGAACAGGAAACGCAACCCACTCCACTATTATTATCTGGAAAATTCCACAGACAGAGGACCTGGCAGGCTACAGTCCAGGGGGTTGCAAAGAGCTAAACACTTCTGTACCCACTGTGCTGCGATACTAACCTGAGATAAGTTAGGGATATTTCGCTGGCAGGTAACAGGAATTTCTGATTAAAGGTATGAGAAAGCGTCAATGCCATTCAATATATACTCCTCCTTCACTACTTTACTAAAGGAAATCTGACTTCGCTGAAAAGTGAAGTCACTCAGTTGTGTCCGACTCTTTGCGACCCCATGGACTGGAGCCTACTAGGCTCCTCTGTCCATGAAGTGGGTTGCCATTTCCTTCTCCAGGGGATCTTCCTGACCCAGGGATCGAACCCAGGCCTCCCACACTGCAAGCAGACACTTTACCATCTGAGCCATCAGCATCAATAAATTCTTTCCCATCTCCCTTGCATCTACGATGGTCATGTGACACAGTCTGGCCAATGAGAGGGAAGCACATGACCCACTGTAGGCACTGGGGACAGTATGCCTTAAGGAGAGTAACTGAAAGAGCTGTTGACATCCACTTCCCTTCTCTGCTGCCTGGAGTGAGGTCTTGACACCAGGAGGAGCAGGAGTCACTTTGGGGCCATGAGACAGACAGAGATTCCTAAGGACGGTGGGGCAGAGAGACAGAAGGGGCCGAGGATGAAATAAGTAACCAGAGGCCAACTGCACAAGCTCCAGACTCTTCCTCTGGGTTCCACGCTATGTGGGGGGGAAAAAGTGAACCTCATCTGTTTCTGTAACATGTAGCCAGTCATATTGCTAAGCCTGAGAAGATCAATCAAATCAGTGCTGTTTACAAGACCATGGTCCCAAGATCTCATGCCATTTGTATTTTCAGGCTGAAAGAGATTAAGGAGAAACAGAGAGAAACAATTTGCCACTGGTCCACTTGGGTGACCCCAATCTTTTCTAAGCAGCATTATTTTGTAAAAGATTATAGCATTTACAACAATAGTGGGAACACACTGACCTTGAACATACCTTTCTTTTCATTATTAATCTCTGAATGAGAAGGAAAATCAGCAGTGTGTTTGAAAAGGAGATGGAGGGCATCAATGAATCCCTGACCCGGGGCCATACTGATCACAAATTGTACGTGATGAAAATTTTTTCACATAAAACATGACATAATCCATACCGCCCGACTGCTCCACTCTCTCAAGTTCATCCGCTCACCTTAGTGTCGATGTTATTTTAGAGTAATCAAAGACTTAAAATGAGTGGGACACATATAAAAGCAAGATTTTGCCTGACTCTTCTGCAACCCCCTAGACTGTAGCCCACCAGGCTCCTCCGCCCATGGAATTCTCCAGGCAAGAATACCAGAGTGGGTAGCCATTCCCTTCTCCAGGGGATCTTCCCAACCCAAGGATCAAACCTGGGTCTCCCGCATTGCAGGCAGATTCTTTACCATCTGAGCCACCAGGGAATCCCCTAAATAAAAGCAAGATAGAGGCTTCCAAAAAGTTCCTTTTTGAAGAAGCAATTTTACTGAAAAATATGATAAAATACAGGAAAACAACAAACCCTACTTTCTTAGCATCTTTCACACCTTGACAGTGAGAAAATCATCAACAGGTTTCACCCGGACAAAAACAGAAAGCTTCAGGACCCTCATCTAGATTCACACCTATCCATGATAAGCAAAGTAAGAGAGTGTGTTCTTCAGTCAAGGAGCAGAGCATAATGGCCTCAGACCATGGGTCTGGACTCACAGGAACCGTAGGGTGACCACAGCACAGGCCATCCCTGTCCAGTAACACGGGGGCTGTGGCCACTGATCTGTGGTGGGCACCACCCCGTCTGTGACTGTTTCAGCTCTACACACAGTTGCCTGCTCCTCTGGCGTACGTGCCCCACAGGGGACACGAGGCTGGTTTGTGAATACTTCCCCTCTCTCCCGGACTCTTCTGGAAAGCCGACTTCAGGCCAACAAAATGAAGAGTTAATAAGGAGGTACCGACCTGGATCCATGCTTCCTCAGTTCCCCTTATTCACTGATGTTTCAAGAGGGCTGTGCTTTTAAAGGTGACATGTACTCTGTGAATCAGAGGGACACTGATTTTTAAACTCCATCTCTGTGTTTAGGACTCATACAAGAACATCACGCTCCAACAACTGACGAGAACCAGCATCACCCACTGTAGGGCACCCAAAGCAGGTGCCTCCGCAAACAGCAGCAGCGGGAGTCAGCTTCAATGCCCAACACCCCATCTACCCCTGCTCTTCCTCTCATCATGGACCAACTGAAAGCTCATTTATTTCAGCCCCATTCTTTCATCTATAGATATCTAGGAAAAAACACTAATGTTCTCTATAAAATGATGAAGTCACTATTTTAAAGTGGATCAGAAATACCCCAATCCACTTTAAAGTTCGAAAACAACTCATAAATTTGCCCAGATAATCTGTGAAACACATCCCTAAGTTAAAACACTGAATGTCCATGCACAAGGCCATTTTGTGTATAGGAACCCCTCTCTAGAAACAAAACATGATTCTAATTGAATGAAAGAGGGCGGAAGCCCCACCATCTTCCCAAGTGAGTTAATTTACCTTGCTTTTATTATTGTTGATGTGGCTTGTTTTAATTTTGTGTGTTCTTCAAGGGGCTTTTTTCCCCTATAAAATAACACTGAAAACAACTGCAAAACTCTCTGGACGTTCAGGCTGTACTGCCTCGGATAAAGTGCCAATGCTTTCAGGAGACAATGTTTGACTCACAGGCACACAGTTCAGACTCAGGGCTCAAGACTCAAACTCAGAGAGCTTGCCTTTTACTCCACTGGGGAGCAGTTAGGGTGAGCGTGGACAGCTCCAGCCCAGAATTGCTGTCTGTTAACTGCCGTGTTCTGCTAGACTGCAGAGAAAGGAAGCGGAAGAGGAGAGAAATGCAAAGAAGAACGAGGCAGGGGAAGGGAGAAGACGCAGGAAGGAAGAAAAGGGTCTCCTCCCAGCCCTCTGGAGTGCTGGCACGGGGACACGCACTGGTTGAACAGGATCCGGGAGCGCACGATGAACTTGAAGATGTACTCTAAAGCCTTCATGGCTTTATACAGCTGGTCACTTATTCCCGGCTTCTCGGCATTGTCCACGTAGTTCCGCAAAACTTTCGTCAGCTTCCTGTTCAGAATGGAAACAACAAGTTCAGACGACTACAGTATCCCGTTTCTTAACTGGGGCAGAAATACACAAGTGGGTATTTGGGTTCTTTTTAGCTGGGTTCACAATTTATCAGTATGTGCATATTTGTGAAATGTATTCAAAACAGATTAAAAGTGACCCATAAAACAACTCTCAGAGGAGCGAGATCTGAGCATTTAACAAGCACTTTCTAACTTTTAGATGTCTTCCTAAGCATTTAAGAGTATTATATAATTTATTCTCCACAGCAACACTGTATGACAAGTGTTCGGTTTTACCCCTAATTTGCAGATGGAGAAGCCCAGGACTCAGTGGGTGATCTAGCATTTCAATGCTCAACAACAAAATCAAAGGGGTTTTCTTTACAGACATATCTATTTTCATAATGCTCTTTTTTTTTAATTGAGTGCTATTTTCAAACGATAGAGGCAGTAAGAGTATAATCAGTTTTTCATTCTGTCCAAATGTCTACATTTTCTACCGCTATGCATGCATGCTCAGTCATGTCTGACTCTTTATGACCCCATGGACAGTATTATGCCAGGTTCCTCTGTCCATGGGATTTCCCAGGCAAGAATACTGGAGTGGATTGCCATTTCCTCCTCCAAGGGATCCTCCCAACCCAGAGACTGAACTCACATCTCCTACATTGGCAGACAGGTTCTCTACCACGGAGCCAATGACTGGCCCATAAACTAATAATCTTCAAGTCAAGCCTTTTAAATCATAAAGGAATAACTAAATAACTTCAGTGTATTTTCAGCTTTTGGTGTGTTCGGCTATACTGCAACTTCAAAAACTAGCAACATGTGTAAAACTTGTATAACAACAACCAACAAAATTACCCCCAAACCAAACTTCTCCACCCCTAACTTTTCCAGTAATCAACAAGAATTAGTTCTGGTTTTTAAATATTCATTAACAACCACCACCACCACCACCTGCCAGGGTACTGACAGCATTTCTCGTTAAGCTGTGAGCCAGTGGGCACCAGCTTCTTATCTGAGATGATTACAAGTCACTCATAAGAGCAACTGAACCTAGGCTCGTGGATGACCTCAGAAGAACCTAAGAGGAACGATCTTACTGATAAATCACAATAAAAAGGCTTTGTGGCGACTGAGTGGATGTGAAATCATTTCTAACACTGATCAAACTGAAGAACTCAAGACACCTCACAATGCTATCACGGGAGCCTTCCTGGCAGTGTGTCCTGAAGACGCGAGGCCAGAAAGATCCCCTCCCCTTCGGTTCCCCCGGCCCCGATCCTGGGAAGGTATCTACCCTTACAAGTCCTGTGATGGTTCTCGAAGCCTGGCAGAGCCTCTCAAGTCCTGGCATAAAACCTGTTCCACACACCCTGTTCTCTTAAACCCTATTGATAGCCCAAGAAATATACATCCCATCTGGAGAAGGGAATGACTACCCACTCCAGTATTCTCGCCTAGAGAATCCCATGGATGAGCAGCCTGGTGGGCTATAGTCCATGGGGTCGCAAAGAGTCAGACACAACTGACCGACCGACGCTTTCACTTTTCACATTCATTCCACAGAAATAGATTTTGGAAATCCTTCCAATGGTCAGTCAAAGGAAAGAACAAGCACTGGGACGACCCAGAGGGATGGTACGGGGAAGGAAGAGGGAGGGAGGTTCAGGACGGGGAACACATGTATACCTGTGGCAGGTTCATGTTGATGTATGGCAAAACCAACACAATATTGTAAAGTAATTAACCTCCAATTAAAATAAATAAATTTATATATATATAAAAGGAAAGAACAAAAAGAAGGAATGATTTGCAAAAAAGCATTACCCAGAATCAGAAAATAAATCAGGAAGTCACAGGACCCGAATCCACACCCGTCACACCACTTGTAACTATAGAAAGACCAAACTGCTCGGCCCCAGGTGAGAGGACCAGATCAATGGAGCATCGGTTCAGCGGGGAGGAGGCCCAAACCAGCTCTGGGAAAGGCAGCTCTGTGCATAGAAGGAGCACGTCCTGCTGGTTTTGGGGAAGAACCGTCCCCAAAGCTGACGCCTCCCTCCCTCCTGGCTTGGACCAGCCCTGGTCACTCTGCCCCATGAACCACCCATGCAGCGAGCACCTGCTCTGTGACTTAGAAGGCTAAGAAGTAACACCCATTGCTTCTAGTCATCGTAATTTCTTCTCGGAGTTGTTTGCAAAGAAAGGCTCCAGATCTCAACATTTATCAAAGGAAAGAGGCAAAGAAACTGCCTGGATGGGAATCTAACCTAAGCCCCTGCCCGCCTCCCCCCCAAGCAGGGGAGGGGAGAGACTGTGATGATGCTTGGTACTAGAATGTCCCCTGGGCTGGAGAAGGCTGCAAACACTTCATTAGGGCAGAGGCAGCCTTCCTGATTGCCTTAGAACTGCGTGAACCTCAATAATCTCCTCTGGCATTTCAAGGCAAAAATGCTCAGATTCCAATGGTTGAAGAACCACTTGGGGTTGCTGGTTTTCAAAACAAGATAAGAACACTTATTTTCCGAAATTAAAATTTTTTCTGCAGATGACAGACTGGACGAGAGGATACGGATTCTCGGCTCCATCCTGTCGTAATTCAACAGTCAGATGGTACTTTCTGTGTCTTCCATGGAGTCACCTGCCCAATGCTCCCCAGGTTTGCTTCCTGCTTTGAGAATAAGGGCGAGGGGGCGCCAGAAAGAGGACCTGGGCTGCAGCACGGCGACCTTGCCGCCATTCTGACTTTCTAAAATGAAAGTAAAAACCTAATCTGAGAACAGCTATCTGGCCCAGTTTCAGGAAAGGAGGATGGTGGAGGTGACACAGGAGGGGGTCACTTGGGACCCAGAGCAGCATACAGGCCACCCCCAGGAACCCTGCACTGGCTCCTTCTGGTTGCTATAGCGAGATGGTGCCACCCGACCAGCAGTCTGCAGGGAACCCTCAGAAGTACAGGCCAACTGGGCTTCTCCACAGAGAGAACTGAATGTCTTAAACAAATGTTGATTAGCCAGCAAGCACCAAGCTTGTCACAGCTTGCCCTGTGTGCCTGAGGACACCCCTGCTTCCTGCCCACGTGGGGCTCCACCAGCAGCCCTGCAATAAACAAGCACTAGAGCAGGTACAGAAGAATCCAAGACTCAGGGACGGGACCGCTGACCTTGCGCTCCCGCAGCCAGGGACAACAGGTTCTGGCCTAAGTAGGGACAAGACACAGATGGGAACTGCGATTCCAGTCCCTAGCCCTAAAAGGGAATCATTTCTAGGGAATCTAAGTGAAATGTTCTTTAAAATATTAAACCTTTCTTTTCCACTGCAGCTCACACAGAAAAAAGTCTGAATCAGTGCCAATAAATCCCACTGTGAGAGAACGAGGAACTCGCCCTAATAATTCTAATAATAACGAAATCTAACTACTGCTTGGTGCTAAGTGCCACGGATTATTCCAAACACTTGACATGTTAAGAACTTATTAAAATTCTCAAGAAAACCTACAACCGTGCTGTTGTGCAGATGGAAGGCTGAAGCTCAGAGACGCTAAGCAACCTAAGCTTGCCAAGTGACAGTGGTAACACAGGCCGAGGCAGTAAGTCCCAGGGTCGTGGCCTTGACACCAGGCTCCACATCTTTCCCTGGGAGCCCTACTGGACCCGACAGGGGCCCAGGTAGGGAGCAGCTGGGTGAGGGGAGAAGAGCTGGGTGGGGAGCAAGAATCCTAGTTAGTTAGAGCTGAAGCTGCTGGAACAAAGAGAGGAACTCTTTAAAGAGCAAAAAGAATCTGAAAAGGAATATATGTATATATTACACACACACACACAACTGAATTACTCTGGTGTCAAGCTGAAACTGACACCACCTTGCAAATCAATGCCACTTTAATAAAAACAGCTATGTAAAGAAAAGACTTTAAAAAGAAAGAAATGCAGGAGTATTAAAAGCCAATATCCAGATGAAGTTTAAAAATAATTGCCAAGCCTGCAGATGTTTTATCTGAGCAACATTAACACTCTGGCTCTTTAAACATCACTGAGTAACTAAACCACTTTAAAAGAAAAACAAAATTAATTTTATCCAGCTTGATCCAGCAGAACAAAAATAAATCACCTGCAACCTTAAAAAATAAAGAATGAATTTTATTAATATTCACACTAAATAACCAATAATCTCAAGACCACATCCATTTATTCATTCATCAAGTGGCTACGAGGAAGCTGCAGTCTGGCAAGCACTCCGTATCCATATATCCATTTCATCAAACATAGAGGGAACAACTCAAAGACAAAAGAAAGGTGTAGAGAAGAACAAGAATTTATTCCAGAATCCTATAATGCATCTCCTATCTTTTCCAACAAAGTTTTTAGGTCTGTTAAGAGAGAACAGTAATAAAAATGACCCCAGTAAACTCACCATTGGGGAAGGGAAATGTAGAACAATAGGCAAAAGTATATGGAAAAGAGTCTTAACAAAGATACAAAAAGAAGAACTGGTTTTAAAACAACGAAAAAGAACTTACGTGTAGGCTAAGGTTGCACTAAAGTTTTCTTAATGTAGGTTTCCAAAACAGGATTAAAATGCTGAAATTTTCTATCAGCAATTAGTCCAATGATAAACACCTGTTAAATTAATATTTTCATTAGCAAAGGAGATGCAAACCATTTTGCAATCTTCGGCTGAATCGCCTGCACCTCTGTGCGAGTCAACTGAGCGCTAACATTTTCAGACACAGGCTGGCCAGCCAGTTTACCTCTTCCGCTGCCAATTACATTCGCCTAACTACTGCGCTACATTGCAAAAAACTTTCTACCTCTCAATTCATTTGCTTTGATTGGGCTTACAACGGAAAACGCTTTCAAGGTTACTGGGATGGCTCCCGCCCCAGCTTCAAAGGTTGCAACATGAAAGCCCCGTAATTTCTGAGCAGATGCAAAGTCAAGATCTCTTACCAGAGCATCAAACACTAATGTATCAAAGGTCTCGCTCTCTGAATTCTCCATCATGATGTTGAAGAGGGCATCCAAGGTGTCCTGGAGGAACTGGAGGGACACAAAAAGTCAACAGACGATATAAACTCACCAACTCTCCCCAGCCGATTACCTTTGGCAGAACTCCCAACACCCAGCTTCCCCGAGCAGCACCTACTGATTCTTCACAGCCACGACATGCCTATGACAAAAATCTGAGACGAGTGAATTCAGAACAAAGACATGCCACCCTAAGTTAAGCGGAGGATGTGCAGCAAGGAAATGCACAGAGCTCATGCCCCACCCGCCATGGGACCTCTCCAACCCTTCTCCTGGTTTTCACCAAGACCAGGAGTTCAACAGCAACCTTGGGAAGACTGAATCTGACTTATCCTGTTCACCCTGCGTGGGACCTGAGCTAGCAAGTGGGCAGAAGCCACAAAGGAACAAATTTCTAGTTTAATTAAGGGTCTTCTGCAAATCCAGGTGCAAGGACAGAAGAGCTATGCGATTCTGAAACTGGGGTGCAGAGCAGAGGGCCAGGAAGTGCTTAATTTATTCAACAGTAATTTAGAAATCCTTTTATAGCCTACTATGTCCCAAATAAATAGTACAGCATAGAATGACAAAACATTAGGAATATAATTTTGAAAAAATTAAGAGACTTTGAAGTTATGTCACACTAGAAATTATCTTTGAATCCTTCCCCTATTCTCCCTAGAAAGAAGTATAAGATGAACTAAGAAGACTGCACTGGAAGTAATGAGTTCCCTGTCGGTGGGGTAGGGCTAAATGCCATACAGTGGACTACTGACCATACAGTGGACTAGAGACCAGACAAGGGAATGAAGTATGTATATATTCATCGTGAAGTCACTATGGATCTGCACATTGAAACCAGGGTGAGCTATCACTTCATCCAGAGTGTGGTGACTATCATCAAATAGATGGACAATAGTTAAGCATGAGAAAGGCAGAGAGAAACTGGAGCCCTGATATATATGCTGGTAGAAATGTACAATGA
Source organism: Aepyceros melampus (assembly GCA_006408695.1). Classification (NCBI taxonomy): domain Eukaryota; kingdom Metazoa; phylum Chordata; class Mammalia; order Artiodactyla; family Bovidae; genus Aepyceros; species Aepyceros melampus. The sequence goes on from SJXQ01012565.1 coordinate 601,419, forward strand.
GGCAATGGCTTTGGAAAACCAACTGACAATCCATCAAAGGGTTAAATGTAGATTTACCATGCAACTCAATAATCTCATTCCTGGGTATGAAACCAAAAGAATGGAAAACGTATATCTGCACAAAAATGTGGACACGAATATTCAGAGGAGCTTTATTTACCATGGTCAAAACGTGGAAACAACCCAAGCATCCATGACCTAATGACTGGATAAACTGAGGAATGGAATGCTTGCATGCTAAGTCACCTCAGTCGTGTCTGACTCTTTGCAACCCCATGAACTGCAGCCCGCCAGGCTCGCTGTCCATGGGATTCTCCAGGCAAGAACACTGGGGTGGGTAGCCATTTCCTCCTTGTCTCTTATGTCACCTGCCCTGACAGGCAGGTTCTTTACCACTAGCGCCACATAAACTGTGGCATATCCATACAGTGCAGTATTTATTATTTAAACATAAAAAGAATGAAGTTCTGATACGTGCCACCACCTGCCTTGAAAGCGTTGTGCTCAGGAGAAGAAGTCAATAAGAAGAAATGTTATGTATTGTCACTCGATTTACATAAAGTAGCTGGAATAGTCAAATCTTTAAAGACAGCTGGTGCAGGCAGAGTGGAATGATGGCCAACAGGTATAGGGTTTCTTTTTCTGGTTCTGAAATGTTCTGAAATGAGATTGTTCAGGTAGCTGCACACCTCTGTGGATATACTGAAAACCAGTGAACTGTATGAATTAAAAGGGTGTTTTCTGGTATGTGAATTACATCTAGATCATGTGGTTATTAAGAACACAAGGAGTAAGTGAGACAGTCCCACAGTTAGGACACAGGAGTGGCTGTGTGCGATCCCTGGACCAGGTCTTCCTTGGCTGCTTGGCCCACACACAGAACTCCAGGGCCTCTCATGTCCCCAGAGGATCTCGAGGCTGAGAAACCAAACACAAAGGCTTGCCCTCCCACCAGAGCTCCCCGCCTCTAGCTCCCGTAAGCTGTGGAAGCATGCACATTCAGGGTCCCACCGCTCCTCCCTGGTGGCTCAGATGGTAAAGAACCCGCCTGCAGTGCAGAAGACCCAGGATGGCTCCCTGGGTCCGGAAGATCCCTTGGACAAAGGAATGGCTACCCACTCCAGTATCCTTGCCTGGAGAAGTCCATGGACAGAGGAGCCGAGCGGGCTGCAGTCCACGGGGTCACAAAGAGTCAGATATGACTGAGCAACTAACAAAGCTCTTCTTCCCAAGAGACGACAAGCTCCCAGACCTAGCAAGCAATCTCAGACCCGGCAGGCATAAAATCCTCATTCTGTTCCACTGTGCCTCCGACCCCCTATTCCATGCCAGGAAGTGTCACATGGAAATGGGCAGGGGAATGAAACCAGCCGGACCAGGAGGCATTCTGGTCTAGACACCCATGGTTCTGTCAACTCTGTAATTATTTAAGCCTGCACCACCTTCATTACTTTTATATCATTTCCCATCATTTTCAGATTGTAAAAGCTTTGCAAAGGTCAAAACTTGATGCCATCTGCTAAAAGCCCAATGTTCCTGCCAAGAGACTCACCAGGTGCCAAGCCCTGGCTTGGCACAGTTTGAGGAAGTAGGTCCACCCGCCCCACCCAGATGAATGAACAGAAACCGGGGCGGGGCCTGGAACGCTGCAGCAGGGCAGGGACAGGAGTGTCCTGAGGGTGGGCCCTCACCCAAGGCCACGAAAGGGCTGCTTTTGACTCCCACCCTCTCTCCAAGACCATGCACTGAAAACCACGATCACCATTTTCAGATGAGCAAATACTTTCTTCACGCAAGGTCACTTTTTCCAAATGACCAAATACTTTCAACAGTCTATCAGGCAATGTCATCTTTCCAGTAAAAGTTACAAATACACAGGGACTTCTCTGGTGGTCCAGTGGTTAAGACCTCACCTTCCAATACAGGGGGTGCAGGTTCAGTCCCTGATCAGGGAGCTTAGATCACACACGCCTTGAGGCCAAAAAACCAAAAGACAAAACAGAAGCAACAGTGTAATAAAATCGACAAAGACTCTAAAAAATGTTGCTGTGTCCAGCTCTGCGACCACATGGACTACAGCACACCAGTCTTCCCAGTCCTCCACTATCTCCCAGGGTTTGTACACATGGCCAATGAATCCGTGATGCCATCTAATCATCTCATACTCTGCCTCTCCCTTCTCCTCCTGCCCTCAGTCTTTCCCAGTATCAGAGTCTTGTCCAATGAGCTGATTCTCTGCATCAGGTGGCCAAAGTATTGGAGCTTCAGCTTCAGCATCAGTCTTTCCAATGAATATTCAGAGTTGATTTCCTTTAGGATTGACTGCTTTGATCTCCTTGTTGTCCAAGCAACTCTCAAGAGTCTCCTCCAGCACCCCAATTCAAAAAAATCAATTGTGTGGTGCTCAGTCTTCTTTATGGCCCAACTCTCAAATCTGTCCATGACTATTGGAAGAACCATAGCTTTGACTATATGGACCTTTGTCGGCAAAGTGATCTCTGCTTTCTAATACGCTGTCTAGATCTGTCATAGCTTTTCTTTCAAGGGGCAAGTGCCTTTTAATTTCCTGGCTGCAGTCACTGTCCTCATCAATTTTGGAGCCCAAGGAAAGAAAATTTGTCACTGCTTCCACTTTCTCCCATCTACTTGCCATGAAGTGATGGGACTGAATGCCATGGTCTTAGTTTTTCTAATGTTGAGTTTCAAGTTAGCTTTTTCACCCTCCTCTTTCACCCTCATCAAGAGGTTCTTTAATTCCTCTAAAGAGTTCCTAAAAAAAATGGTACACGTCAAAAAAAAAAAAAAATCTTAAGAAAAAAGTTACAAATACACAAAAGGGGGGTCTTAAATAAGTGGAATAAGATGCACAGCCTGTAAATGTTCTTCCATACAATGGAAAGCAGCCCCACGCAGGCTGGGTCACCGCGAGATCCTTAGATGAGTCCGTTCTCCACTCTAGGCCTAAGGGTATTAAGACATGCTGGTGACTGGAAAGAATAAACTCAGGCAAAGCAGGTAAGGGCCAGACAGGTCCTCCAGGCCTGGGCAGTTCCAGTGGACACAGGAAGGGTCACCAGAGAGGTGAAAAATCACCTCCAGGGATGAACAATACGAGATGATAATAAGTCAGCTAAAAGGAACAGAGGAAGGCAATAGAACCAGATGGTCTGGATTTTCCCTGGTCAGTGTAACAAAAGTTCAACAGAAATACAGGTAATCCCTGGCGTGATACAGGGGCCGCAAAATGAAAGAGGACACAAGTTCATTAACTGTGGGTCTTTTAAAGAAGTGCTGTGAAGTTATTCAGCCAGTTTTCATCTGAATTAGGGAATTCATAGAACCCTGGGAAGTTTAAAATACAATTAACATTGTCCAAGCCAGGAGAAGAAGACAAGGGCCGGGAAAAGATGATTAAACTTTGAAGATTAGCAAGGATATGTTTGAATGGTTATACAATGAATTCAGGAGAGCAACGCCACTGAATTAATTTATACTGAAGCTAACCACACTGCTGTTTAATTGAGACCATTTGAAGTAATTAATTTTTAGAGAGATAAGGTTGTCTCCCTCCGCAAGCATCTCACGGAGGGTCCAGGACTGAGGCAGCAGCAAGCCTGGTCAGGGGAGCCAGCCTGCTGCCACCGGCCCGGGTGGAGGCCAGTGCCATGGGCGGGCACTGCCTTCTGTACAAGGAGGAGTCACCGAGCAGACGGGAGACAAGGAGAGGCTGAAGAAAATACCAAAAGCGCCAGCAAGGACCAAACTTGAGCGTTCCAAGGGACCTCCGATCAGACCAGTCTGACTGTCCAATCTCAGATGAAGATTCAGGAGGGCATCCAGCATTGCTCCAGAGCTTGCTCTGTGCGAGGCTAAGAAATAAACCAAGACTGCAGGCGGGGGAAGCAGCTAAGACTGAAGACTGCGACTCCACAGATACACCACGCAGTTCTCCACATCGATGACGGGGCTTCTGGGTAAGTCGAGAGCCAGGACGGCAGGACAGTGATGAGGATAAATCATGACACTCTTGCACACCTCCCAGAGGTGTGCAGGAACCTTATGCAGCCTCCACAACAGTCTTCTGAGCAAGGCACTCTGGTCCCATCCATTTTACAGCAGGGAAAGTGTGTGTGTTAGTCACTTAGTTGTGTCCGACTCTTTGTGACCCCACAGACTGTAGTCTGCCAGGCTCCTCCTGTAGCCATAGAATTCTCCAGGAATGAATACTAGAGTGGGTGCCCATTCCCTTCTCCAGGGGATCTTTCCAGGGATTGAACCCAGGTCTCCTGCATTGCAGGCAGATTATTTAGCGTCAGCCACCAGGGAAGCCCAGCAAAGACACAGGCTACGGCAGGGAAAGCGAGGCTCAAACAGGGTTATTCAAACTGCAGTAACCCCACAGCGAGGACCCACTGGAAGAGAACCCAGAGTCCTAGGCTCGGTTGATTCCAAAGACCGTTTCCATCACAGTGAAGCCAGGCCACCCTCCCGACCAGGGTCCAAGAAGGACTCTGTCCTCCTAGAGGCATGCGTCAACATCCCGAAGCGCCGGTGGTTTGAGGGGTCAGAGCCAGAGCCCCACGCGGGCAGACCGCGTTTCATCGCGCTTGGCAGGTGTGCTGGTTTTTACTACTCCGAGGTTTGTGACAACCCTGGACCCAGCAAGTTTATCGGCCCCGTTTTTCAAGAGTGCTCCCTCACTCGGTGTCTCTGGGTTGCGTTTTGATAATCTTCACGTTATTTCCAGCTTCTTCATTGCTACATTTGTGGTGGTGATGTGATCAGTGATCTCTAATACGACTACGGCAAAAGGGTTATCAGTCACTGAAGATTACGGTGACAGCATTTCTCTCAACAAGGTGTTTTTAATTAAGGTATGGACATGACTTCTTTTAATTTTGGAAGGTTTATCAGGGGGATGTTTTTATTGAAGCATAGTTTATTTACAATGTGCTCGTTTCAGGTGTACAGCAGTGATTCAGCCATACATATACATCCAGGTACATGTAAACACACACATGTATGATGTATGTGTTACATATTGTACATAATACATTATATATTATATATTATAGTTTTTTTAGATTCTTTTCCATTACAGGTTTTCATAAAATAATGAGCTTAGTCCCCTGTGCTGTACACGAGGTCCCTGTTGGTTTCCCATTTCATATCGTACCTAGTAGCTTTCCTGGCACGATGCTACCGCACACTCGAAAGACTACAGCAGGCTGTGGGCGTCCCTTTGATTTGCATCGAGGAACCAAATAATGCCTGTGACCTGCTTTCCCACCACACTGTGAAACCGAACCCACCGTACCTTGGAGGCATGGCTCTACTGTCTTGGGAGGCCGCACCTACCCTTGTTCCTACGCCTTAGGACACGTTACCTTCACCACCTCTCCGCCGTCCACCTTCATCAGCTGCCTCAGGTTCTGCTGCAGCAGGTTGGTGTTGGATCGCCACTTCAGGAGCCCCAGCAGGTCCACTGGAAACAGGAAGCGACAATCAGTTCCCCCCAGCAAGGACCCGGTCTCCCTCATGCACCCATCACATCAGGCCTCCAACATCACTTTTTGAACAGAAAAACCAAGTCTATCTGGAAATGTTCGCCAGCTAAATATTTCAATACTTTTCTAGAGGCATCCTTGATGCCCAGTGCAGCTGAATTCATTACTTTCAATGACATTTACCATGAAATGATTTACAACAAAAGCTTCAGAAAGGCAGCTAGGAGCCCATGAAAGGAAGACCAGCCTTTCCACCCACAAGAAGGCAAATCAGAGCAGCAGCAGGCCTGCGAGGCCGCTCCTGGCAGCTTCTCCCCAGTGGTTATTCCCCGCTTGGGAATAAGACTCTTACTTTTTAAGATAAAATAATATAAAATACGGGCCTCCCCAATGGCTCAGTGGTAAAGAAACTGCCTGCAAATGTGGGAGACACAGGAGACATGGGTTCAATCCCTAGGTTGGGAAGATTCCCCTGGAGGAGAAACTGGCAACCCATTCCACTATTCTTGCCTGGGAAATCCCGTGGACAGAGGAGCCTGGAGAGCCACAGCCCAAGGGGTCGCAACGAGTCGGGCATGACTGAGCGCTGGGGCATGCGATATAAAATAACCAACTCACACGCAGTACTGAGAATGCAAGGGGACAGTCCCTGAAGGAGACAGGAACGCCAGCCACTGCTCCACTGAGCCTGCCTCCCTCACCACGGCTGGGCCTTTCCATGAGTCTTTATGTTTGTTTTCTAACAGAAAAACCACAAGTTGAATGCATTGATTTTTGCAGACTAAAGACATTGTGGAAGACAATGCTGAGAAGTGATTTTGTTTAAGGCATGAAGACAGACTCCAAAACATCTCGAGGAAAAGACGTGGGCCTGCACAACTCTTACTTGAAGTCACATTAATATCCCATTACGTGAAAAAAAACACAACTAGCAAAACACATCTAATGTACTGTTTATGCTCATCAGGAATGAACTTCTGCTACAGACACTGTCTCTATAAGAAAAATCCTAGTCAATACTGAAAAGAAAAACCTAATTTTGGCAATAAGGTAGAATTTCAGTGAGCACAAGACAACAATTATAATTTAAGGATGTGAAAGTGTTAGTCGCTCAGTCATGTCAGACTCTTTGCAACCCCATGAACTGTAGCCTGCCAACCTCCTCTGTCCCTGGAGTTTCCCAGGCAAGAATACTGCAGTGGGAAGCTATGCCCTCCTCCAGGGATCTTTGCAACCCAGGGATTGAACCCAGGTCTCCTGCATTACTGTCAGGCAAGAATACTGGAGTGGGAAGCTATGCCCTCCTCCAGAGGATTTTCCCAAGCCAGGGATTGAACCCAGGTCTCCTGCATTACTGTAAAGGCAAGAATACTGGGGTGGGAAGCTATGCCCTCCTCCAGAGGATCTTTGCAACCCAGGGATCGAATCCAGGTCTCCTGCATTACCATCAGGCAAGAATACTGGAGTGGGAAGCTATGCCCTCCTCCAGGGGATTTTCCCAAGCCAGGGATTGAACCCAGGTCTCCTGCATTACTGTCAGGCAAGAATACTGGAGTAGGTAGCCATGCCCTCCTCCAGGGGATTTTCCCAAGCCAGGTATTGAACCCAGGTCTCCTGCATTACTGTCAGGCAAGAATACTGGAGTAGGTAGCCATGCCCTCCTCCAGGGGATCTTCCTGACCCAGGGATCAAACCCAGGTCTTCTGTGTTACCATCTGAGCGATCAGGGAAAACCCATAAAGATCAAACCACATAAAAGGCATACAGGTGATGAGCACCAAACACACATTCTCATTTATACGACCTCACCCAAGCACAGGTGTAGAAGGTAAGAGTTACAAAAAGGAAAACGCAGGGGAACAGCCTACTGTGCATGGAATATGAGCAGCATAGATTTCAAGCATCAGTTGGGCCATGCTGAGAGTTGGACCATAAAGAGGGCTGAGCGCCAAAGAATTGATGCTTTCGAACTGTGGTGTTGGAGAAGACTCTTGAGAATCCTTGAACTGCAAGGAGATCAAACCAGTTATTCCTAAAGGAAACCAATCCTGAATATTCATTGGAGGGACTGATGCTGAAGCTGAAGCTCCAATACTTTGGCCACATGAAGTGAAGAACTGACCCACTGGAAAAGACATTGATGGTGGGAAAGATTGAAGGCATGAGCAGAAGGGGACGACAGAGGATGAGATGGTTGGATGGCATCACTGACTCAATGGACATGAGTTTGAGCAAGTTCCAGGAATGATGAAGGACAGGGAAGCCTGGTGTGCTGCAGTCCATGGGGTCACAAACAGTCAGACATGACTGTGCAACTCAACAGCAGTAACAACCGCTTTATGACCTTGGACAAGTACTTTCACCTCCATTTTCCTATCTGAACAATGGGTGCATGGTTCCCTGAGTCACAGGGTTGGTGCAAGAATTAAGCAGTAAGACGTGGAAAAAGCACTTAGCATGATGCCCAGCAGGAAAACCTGCAGCAGCCATGCATCAAAGAGATGAACATTTTAGTCAAGAAAGCTGACACATTTTAATTTCTAATCAAAAGGTAAGTCATGAGAAAGGCTATATCCTGCTCAGTCATGCTCTCAATCCTGGGGTTAAGGGAGCTTTCTGCTGCTGCTAAGTCACTTCAGTTGTGTCTGACTCTGTGCGACCCCATAGACAGAAGTCCATCAGGATCCCCAATCCCTGGGATTCTCCAGGCAAGAACACTGGAGTGGGTTGCCATTTCCTTCTCCAGTGCATGAAAGTGAAAAGTGAAAGGGAAGTCGCTCAGTCGTATCTGACTCTTCGCGACACCATGGACTGCAGCCCACCAGGCTCCTCCATCCAGGCAAAAGTACTGGAGTGGGTTGCCATTGCCTTCTCCGAAGGGAGCTTTCTACCTTATAAGAATTACCAGCAATTTTTTTTTTAACAGAGGCTAGTTAATAATCTAAATCCATTCAAGCAAAGTTAGTGGCACTTTGGATTAGAGGGAGGCTGAGGTTCACCTCTACGCTGTTCTTTTGAGAAAAGATCATCATGTCAGTCACTCAGTCGTGTCCAACTCTTTGCAACCTGGGGTCTGTAGCCACCCAAGCTCCTCTGTCCATGGGATTCTCCAGGCAAGAATACTGGAGTGGGTTGCCATGCCCTTCTCCAGGGCCAAGCTCCTCTGTCCATGGGATTCTCCAGGCAAGAATACTGGAGTGGGTTGCCATGCCCTTCTCCAGGGGATCTTCTGGACCTAGGGTTGGAACCCGGGTCTCCTGAACTGCGGCAGAGTCTTTACCATCTGAACCACAAGGGGAGCCCTTGAGATATAGGGAAATGAGAGAGGTCAGAGAAGGCAGGGACCTAGGGGGCTGGCCGAGCTCCCCCTCCTCAAAGGTGTCTGTCCGTGGCTAATTGGCCCAGCTGTATCTTTCTGAGAACACCTTTGAGGAGGGGGAGCTTGACCAGCCCCTAGGTACCCAGCGCTCTCTCAATCCCCAGTAGCCGCTGCAGTCTGGCCCGTAATAACGCCCTGTGTCAGGATTTCACTCCTGCTCACTCTGCAGTAAGCTGATTCAGGAGAGGAACCGCATCTCCTGCTTTGTCTCCTCTCCCCTATAGCATCCAGCATAGTGCTGAGAACAGAGACGTTTCACACAAATCTCGATGAGTAATGCAGTCACTCCTTCTCCCTAAGTATCGGACCTTCACAGGAACAAATCACAGTCTTGGAAAAATGACCCCCTCAAATGAGAATCTGGAACTCAATGCCAACTGGGGCAACTCCATCTCGCACACCTGACAAGCCACCATCCCAAGAAGAGGCATCGCTGGCTGGTGTGAAATGAACAACAAAAGACAGGTCCCCCTGGCTCTCAGTAAGCTGCGTCGCTGAGAGCTGCAATTTCCTGGTTGCCCAGCAACAGCCGCTGCAGAAGCCAGGGTGCCCTGCCCTCAGTCCCAGGCAGAGGACTACCCTGAGACTGGTGGAACTTGAAGAGTCAGGAAGTCAGAGACAGTGAGACGCATCTCACTGGGAAATTACTGTGACTTAATACCTTGAGAATATCCTGGTTCGCAGTCCTCTTCACCAGGGACATGCGGGTTAAGGAGGATTCTGTGGGTGGGCCCAACCTACTTGCTATTCAGAACACTGTTTAATGGGGAAACATATTCAAATTGCAAATAACAGCTTCCAAACGTGCTTCTGGAATATGACCCATAGGTAAGAGGGTGGCTTATGACACAGCAAAGATGGCACGACACAGCAGAAGCTGAAGTACTCCATGAGAGAGGCTGCCCTGAGTCAAAGAGGCCCTAGAAAAGGAGTCCTCAACCTCTGGAATCCAATGCCTGATGATCTGAGGTGGAGCTGATGTGGCAATCACAGAAATAAAGTGCATAATAAATGCGATGAATCACCCCAAAACCATCCCACCCAGCCCTCTACCCCTAGTCTGTGGAAAAACTGTCTTTCATGAAACTGTTCCCTGCTGCCAATAAGGTTGGAGGCCGCTGTCTAGAAGGAGTAGCTGGTCATCAGGCAACTGGACTGTGAAGGCCATATCCAGGGTGACATCTGACCTATGGGGTCATCCTCGCTATAACCCAGCCTCAAACCAGCGCCCAATCTGCCAGTGGCATCTTCTCCAGGGACTTAAGCTTGCAAAGTGCCTATACACAACCTACCCTTTCCCAGACATGCAGGGAACCCAATGCCCCCGGGCAGTGTTTTCACCTGCTCAGAGCACAACCCCAGGCTAGGAGAATTTAAAATGCGCCAGGCAAAGCATGATAAGAAGGTATTATTAGAAAGATGTATCCAAGTGGCCTTCAAGCATCTGAGTGACATGCTACTCTCTGCCACACATCCTCCACCCCTACCCCCGCAGCCGGTCCCAATTTACTCGTGAGACAAATGGTGAGAAACATAGCTTGCAGAGCCCAGTACAACCAGGTGGATACAGAAGGCGAGGAAAGACTGAACGGGGCCCACACACCCCACATGAGCACACCTTCTGCTACCAAGCAGGGGCTTCCAGAATATGGGGCTACTTTTGGCCCCTGCTACTGCAACTGTTGCTAAGTCACTTTAGTCGTGTTCAACTCTGTGCGACCCCAGAGACAGCAGCCCACCAGGCTCCGCCGTCCCTGGGATTCTCCAGGCAAGGACACTAAAGTGGGTTGCCATTTCCTTCTCCAATGCATGAAAGTGAAAAGTGAAGTCACTCAGTCGTGTCCAACTCTTCGCGACCCCATGGACTGCAGCCCACCAGGCTCCTCCGTCCATGGGATTTTCCAGGCAAGAGTGCTGGAGTGGGTGCCATCCCTTCTCCCTGATTATCCTACTGAAGTCCAAATGATGACTGTCCCTTGGGCCCCAGCTCTAAGGACAACTCCCGAGACACAATTCACGACAGCAACAGACATTAATAATCAAAACCCATATCAGGTGGCTAAGAGGGAGAAATTGGATTTTCAAGCTGACTTTCAAGAGAGCATGAAGCTACTCCACACAGCTGTGAGACGGTCACATTCAGGAAGCTGGATTATTCAGTGTAGGGTCTGTGCAGAGGGGTCTTTGCCTCGACCAGATGGTATACTCTGAGTGAGAAGTGGCCCCTGGCTGGGTGGCCACACTATAGCAAGGCTGCGAGCAGTGGGGACAAGGCCAAGGAGCCTCGCCGCCAGAGCAGGGACGCCAGGCACCATCTGATGCTGCCTTAAGACTGTGCTTTGGTGTGAGTGCGTCAGCAAGGGGTGCCTTATCTCCCCATCGAGGGGACTAGAAATGTTATCAACAGCAGCTTTTAAAAGTAAAGGTAACTGTTAATTATTTTAATGAGCAAAGAGGAGAGGGGAAGGCCCAAGAGGGTGGAATCTCACACCCTACACCTCCCATAGCCCTCAGAGAGCCCGAGGAGACAGGCACTATAACCAGGACACAGATGAGGACACGAGCTTGGGGACTCTAGTTCAAGGTCATTCCCAGGGTTCAAGCCTGGGGAGTTGGTCTGACTCCCAATTATGCAGACTTCCCTTTATGCCATGCTACCTTCCCTTGGCCAAAATTCTTTTTCAAAAGTATATTCAGGGATGTCCCTGGTGGTTCAGTGGCTGAGACTTGGCACTCCCAATGCAGGGGACCTGGGTTCAATTCCTGGTCAGGGAACTAGATCCCACATGTGGCAAGTACGATCCAGGGCAGCCAAACCAATAGATATCCAGATATGCAGACGGATAATTTTTTAAGAAAAAGTAAATTCATCACTTTGAGGTTCATCCTTAGAGTAAAAGCAGAATGTGAGTTTCAAATTTAGAAGGGCTGTCAGCCCCGCCCTTTCCCCAGTATCAGCAACCCCACAACTCATGATCACAGAGCGATGAAGGGCTCACGGGTAGGGTTCAGGCACCTGGAGAAGCCTTCTGCATCCAGCAGGGAGCACGAGAAAGAGGGGGCAGAAGGAGAAAAAGTGCGGAGAGGCCTGCGGGTTTTCAGTCCCCACACCCAGTGTTCTGGGTCAGCTTGGTGGAGGCATCACAGAGCAATGAAGGGCTCACAGGTAGGAGTCAGGCACCTGGGGAAGCCTCCGGCATCCAGCAGGGAGCATGAGAAAGAGGGGACGGAGGAAGAAAAAGTGAGGAGAGGCGTGCGGGTTTCTACTCCCCACACTCACCGTTCTGGGTCAGCTTGGTGGAGCACACGAGCGTGGAAATCTGGAAGGAGTCCTTGCTGATGGTGCAGCTCCCGAGGCTCTGCATGCTCTTGCCTGTGGCCGAGTGGCCCTTCTCCTCCAGCTCGGCCTTGGTGGAGGGCAGGCTCAGGTACGTGCCCGCGTCCTCCAGCTTCTTCGCTTCTGCCTGCGGGTTTAATGCCACAACAGGTCACTCGCGACTCATAGCACCCCGCAATTTTTTCTACTCCTTTGTGATCCTTAATCCTTTGCATCATCATGACATTTGCTTTTTTATTATTTCCTAAACAGTTTATTTTTTAATGTTTTATATTGGAGGATAGTTGACTGACAATGTTGTGCGTACTTACAGGCACACGATGAAAAGACCCAGTTGTACATATCCTCGTTGTTTCGTTGCTAAGCTGTGTCCGACCCATTTGCGACCTCATGGACTGTACCTCACCAGGCTCCTCTGCCCGTGGGATTTCCCAATCAAGAATACTGCAGTGGGACGCCACCTTCTTCTCTGGGGATCTTCCCAGCCCAGGGACTGAGCCTGCATCTTCTGCGTTGCAAGTACATCTACATGCGTCTATTCTTGCATAAATTATTTTCCCAACAATTTGCTCTATAATATGAGCAGGGGACTTCCCCAGTGACCCAGTGGTTAAGACACCTCGCTTCCACTGCAGGGGCATGGGTTTGATCTCTGATCAGGGAACTAAGATCCCACATGCTGCACAGTCAAAAAAATAATAATAATAATAATAATAGGAAAAAAACAGCCATAATATTGAACTGAGATTTTGTGCTAAACTGCTTCTTTCTAATATTTCCCTTGTTCCTCTAGATGAATTCACACTCACAGAGCATTTTTTAAACAGAATCTAATGTGTTATTATGGGCTTCCCAGGTGGCTCGAGTGGTAAAGAACGCGCCTGCCAAGGCAGGAGATGTAAGAGACGCAGGTTCAATCCCTGGGTCAGGAAGATGCCCTGGAGAAGGACATGGCAGACCACTGCAGTATTTCTGCCTGGGGAATCTCATGGACAGAGGAACCTGGTATCCATGGTGTCACTAAGAGTCAGACACGACTTAGCGACTAAAACAAACAAACGTCTCCCCTTAGGAACAGCTAAAAAGCTGGTCATCTGAAATGTTCATTTTCAGAATTAAAAGTTGCTAGAGAGCATTGTTGCCACAAAGATGGGAGATGTCCACTCAGGCCAGGAAGCCCAGAGAGGCTTGAAGCAATCAACATCAACAGCATCACACCAACAGAAAGAAGAACACACCTTGTAGACGATAAGATCGTGCTCCCCGTCCCTCAGGGTGGTCCCATCGTAGCGCATGAGCTTCACAAAAGCGAGGGCAAATATCTTCTCAGATTTGTCCTTTGCTGCAACAGAGATCAATAATCATTTTCAACGGCCGTCACGACAAAAATCACATCATAAACTGCCACGAGAGCTGCCTTTCTGAAAAAATTACTGAACTGTTTTGACAGATGTTGAAATGAACATAAATACACGGAGATGGAGACAACGTTCACATATCACAGAGGGATCCTCAGGCTCAAACTCATCTGTAAACTCAGAGCAGTGTTAGAGTTTCCTTGTGGAAGTTGAAGACAGAATCTGGAGTAAAGGACCAAGAGTAGAAGGATGCTTTTGAAGGGGAACATGGAGGGAGGTCTGCGATACTGAAAGCCGAGAATACTGGAAAGAGCTAACAGTGAAGACGGTGTCTGCAGCCAAGGGATTCACAGATAAATAGGGCAGAACACACAGGCCATCGCAAGTGACCACAATAAGAAGCAAATCCTTCCCTGAGAAAACAGATGGTCAACATGGAAAATCAAGACAGAGAGATGCCCATCTTGGACCCTGCACTAACGTAAGTTGCAGGTGGACTAGACACCGGAGCATGAAATTTCATTCGCTTTGGCGAGGAAGTCCTTCCCCCAAAATCAGCATGGGAGCCTCAGCTCTTCATCTCATTCAAGGTTCCACCACGGAGTCACCTGGTTGGAAGTGACCAGCCTGCCCCGAAGAGCAAAGGCAGGCCCTGGTCCTACCTGGCACTCAATTGACCAGTCTTCACAATGGCCAGGAGCTGAATCGTTAGGTTTTGTTTTGTTCCACAAAATTGTTAGGCTGAAGCCTAATCCCCGCATGGCTGTACCAGAGAAAAGGCCTAAAAGGAGGGTCTTAAGGTTGAATGGTCATAAGAGTGGGGCTCTGGCCCCATAGAATGGGGGCGCTTATAAGAAACAGAACAGATGCCAGCTCTGTCCTCCTCTATGTGAGCTCTCAGCAAGAAGGTGGCCGTCTGCAACCGGGAAGAGGGATCTCACCAGACCCGACCACACAGGTGCCCTGAGCTCAGACTTGCAGCCTGCAGAACGGTGAGAAATCGCCACTGTTAAATCACCCAGTCTGTGGTATGTTGCTGTGACTGCCCAGCAGATTAAGACAAATCCCTATCACTACCAGATTACCAAGCCTGTACTGTGTGTGTGCACGTGCCGAGTGTGTGTGTACGTGTGTGTGTGTGTGTGTGTGTGTGTGTGTGTGTGTGTGTGTGTGCATGAAAATTTATCATTAGCTTCATCCACTGGGTTTTCCCATGAAAGAAACGCTGTGTATTTTTCCATTGCTATTTCCCCAGCGTGTAAGGTAGTGCCTGCTATATATCAGATACTCAATAAACATTTGTTCTAGTTGGGGAGATGCCAACAACGAGTTCTTTCAGATAACAAAGAAAACAAAAGTTGGGAGCTTATTAAAGCATTATGATGGGGACAGGGACAACCCAGCTGGATGGTCAGAAAGGTCTCTCTGAGAAGACAGACTACGTATGACCCAAGATATAAACCCTCCAGGAAAAGAGATGGCCAAATACAGAGGCCCTAAATAGGAGCGGCCTGGCTTGCTTGGGGGCTGACAGCCAGTGGGGCTGGTGAGCAGAGAGGAGTGCAGGCTTCAGGGTGGGCAGGTGCCCGATCAGGTAGACACGAATGAGGCCTCTGGGCCGACGAAATGGATGTGTGATGAATTTTCAGAGATGCAAGCTGAACACAGTATGGAACCATTGAGTTCAATGCTAGAAAATACCTTTAAACTTACAGATCCCAGATTCTATTTTTAGAGATGAAACAACAGAGGTCCAAGAGCAATACCCACCTTGAATCAGAGGCTCAAAATATTTACTCTAGGATATCACTGCATGAGATACTATATCTCATTGATCTTTGCATTCCTGGAATATAATAGGTACTCAATAAATGCTAGCTAATGAGGTAGGTGAATGATTGACTAACCAAAGATAAAATGACAGATAAAAACAAAACATATGCACCCTAGGAATCAAAAAATAACTTTGTGAAAGAGTTCTTAAAAACATAAAACTTCTCAGTGTTCAAGAGAGAGGGACGAGATCCTTCCAAGTTTGTGCTGTGCTGAGTCGCTCAGTCGTGTCTCTTTGCGATCCAATGGACTGTAGCCCACCAGGCTCCTGTGTCCGTGGGATTCTCCAGGCAAGAATACTGGAGTGGGTTGCCATGCCCTCCTCCAGGGGATCTTCCCAACCCAGGGATCAAACCCAGGCCTCCCGCACGGCAGGTGGACTCTTTTCCATCTGAGCCACAAGGTTCTAAGTTTGCGCAGACATGAAGAATGTTAAAGAACGTCTCTGTGAAATTAGCTGTGGTTCAAGCATGTAACCACACCTGCCGGCAGACAGCTTCCCCCAGCCCTATATAAGTAGGACAGAATTTTAAAGCACACCTTTAAATTATTAATACTCTGCCTCTTCACATCAGGAATGGGCTGCATTTATCACATGTTCATTAGCAGCCATGACGAGGCAGACAACACATTCACACATCAGGAGTCACCGGAGAAGACCTCATGCCCCAGAGGGCAGGAGGCAGGGCTGCCCACCCAGCCAGCCCCACAACAAAGAAGGGAAACTCCTGGGAGGTCGGCCTCAGAAGGCACACATCTGCCCACATCCAGAGGAAACATCAGCTGATGCATCTGGAATTGCTAACACGTTGCAGAACGGCGTTAGACCGCTCACACACCAGCACCAGTCTTTCCCAGCAACCCCAAGGACAGAGCCCAGCGTGAGAAACCCCATCATCTGCTTCCAGAAGGGGTAAAGCAACACGTTTTGCTGGGGACAGTAGGGAGCGGGTGCAGTGTGGCCTCAGCTCGTCCCATTTCTGCCCCAGAGTGTGCACAGACAAGGCGGCAGTCGAGGCCTCCCTGTGGCCCCCATCGCTAGGGTGGCCCACCGACTTCACCATCATTACACTTGCTATGCTCCACACGTTCCCCCAACCCCCACCAGCTGTGGCCGGGGGGGATTTCATTAATTATGCAAATTATCATGATAGCATCGTGTCTGTAATGAGTACTTAAAACTGACAAGGAAAACAAGGATTTGGAAAATTAAAATGCTACCGAAGAGATCCCTCTGCCATAGTCTAATCTATTAATTAGGGGGAATGATGGTGTTCTAAAGGGGAAGCATGCTTCTGCGAGAAGTCCTCTGTGCATTCGAGAACTCTGCCTGCCCTGCAGCGGGGCTCCTCACCCTCACCTCCCCAGCAGCCCCAGTCCCCCGCTACCACGACTTCCACTCTGCAGGGTGCAGAGCCCACCACAGCCTCCAGGACTTGGCTGAGGTCCATCTAGTGAAGGCGGTGTTGGTAGTCATGTATGGATGTGAGAGTTGGACTATAAAGAAAGCTGAGCTTTATAGTTGGACTATAAAGAAGCTGAGGAAGTTGCTGGGAAAGTTTAGTGCTGGTATGTGAGAGGTCTAACGCCGTTCTGCAAAGTGTTAGCAATTCTGGATGCATCAGCTCAGGTTTTCTGTAGATGTGGGAAGATGTGTGCCTTCTGAGGCCAACCTCCCAGTAGTCATGTATGGATGTGAGAGTTGGACTATAAAGAAAGCTGAGCGCTGAAGAATTAATGTTTTTGAACTGCGGTGTTGGAGAAGACTCTTGAGAGTCCCTTGGACTGCAAGGAGATCAAATCAGTCCATCCTAAAAGAAATCAGTCCTGAATATTCATTGGAAGGACTGATGCTGAAGCTGAAGCTCCAATACTTTGGCCACCTCATGCGAAGAACTGACTCATTGGAAAAGACCCTGATGCTGGGAAAGATTGAGGGCAGGAGGAGAAGGGGGCAACAGAGGGTTAAATGGTTGGATGGCATCACCAACTCAATGGACATGAGTTTGAGTAAACTCCTGGAGTTGGTGATGGACAGGGAAGCCTGGCATGCTATAGTCCATAGGGTCGTAAAGAATTGGACATGACTGAGTGACTGAACTGAACTGAACTGACTCTGTGCCAAGCACTGTGCCAGGGGAGGGCAGCTTCCACTTCGCCTGGTCATCAACGCCCCCCCCCAGGTGTTTCCCCCTCAGGCTGAGATAGTTGGAAACACACGCAGAGTCAGGGCTGAGGACCCCCCACCCCTGTGGCTCTGGTCCCCACAGGGTCGTGGGTGATAAGCACGCCCACTGAGGCCACCCTTCCCGTGGCGCCACTACATACACAGCTTTAGCATCACTTGCGTTCCCAACTCTGAGCCGACGGCCGGATGGACACAGCCCACGAGGGGCAGTAATGCGTCTTCCCCGTGTGACTTTGTACTTGGTGGCTAACAGAGGGCTACATCCTTAGCAGACAATGAATTCAACACAGGCTATGAGACAAACTTCATCTTCGATGCTAAATCCTTCTGGAATGTGAGTGATGCGAATAGCCATTCTTTCCTCCCAAATCTTGGCATCATGTCCAAGGCTATACCAACACCGGCGAGAAAAGGTCGGCCTGAGTTCCAGACACCAGGGGCTGCCAGCAAAGCCAGAGAGGGCTCAAAGTTTCAGCACCAGCACAAACAGCATTAAAAGCAATTTGTGAAATCTGTCTGTTACAGCTCAACGATTTTCTGATGGACGGGACAGGATCACAAAACAAATGGGAAAGACGAAACCCAAGGGTAGAGTAGGAAGGAAGGGCACCTCACTGGACAAATTCAAGAAGAAAACGAAGATCTCCAGGGAGCAGCTCAACCAGGGTGGACAGCACTTCACAGGACTGAGTTCACCTGGACGTGGGGCTGGAGTGTCAAGCCCTCCCTGTGTTACAGTGACCACCGTCTAGAACAATCCAGAATAAATGCGCAATAACAAATACACACGGGCTAACGAAGCGTGTGGCTACTCACAGTCCTGGGACGATCTGTGTCGGAAGGTAAACCGGAGATGACTGCGGTTCACGTCCTCGATGGGGATGGCCACCTGTGGGATAAACAGGGAAAGTCATCACCTTTACAGCACCTTCCCCCACAATCGGCTTCATTCCGCTGAGACAGCCTGGAACACTCCACACACTGCTACCCCACAGGGTGTGATCTTCCCAAAGGCAAATGCCCTTTGAAAATTAAAACGAAGATCATGGCATCTGGCCCCATCACTTCATGGGAAATAGATGGGGAAACAGTAGAAACAGTGTCAGACTTTTTTTTTCTGGGCTCCAAAATCACTGCAGATGGTGACTGCAGCCATGAAATTAAAAGATGCTTACTCCTTGGAAGAAGAGTTATGACCAACCTAGATAGTATATTCAAAAGCAGAGACATTACTTTGCCGACTAAGGTCCGTCTAGTCAAGGCTATGGTTTTTCCTGTGGTCATGTATGGATGTGAGAGTTGGACTGTGAAGAAGGCTGAGCGCCGAAGAATTGATGCTTTTGAACTGTGGTGTTGGAGAAGACTCTTGAGAGTCCCTTGGACTGCAAGGAGATCCAACCAGTCCATTCTAAAGGAGATCAACCCTGGGATTTCTTTGGAAGGAATGATGCTAAAACTGAAGCTCCAGTACTTTGGGCACCTTATGCGAAGAGTTGACTCATTGGAAAAGACCCTGATGCTGGGAGGGATTGGGGGCAGGAGGAGAAGGGGACGACCGAGGATGAGATGGCTGGATGGCATCACGGACTCAATGAACTCCGGGAGTTGGTGATGGACAGGGAGGCCTGGCATACTGTGATTCATGGGGTCGCAAAGAGTTGGACACGACTGAGCGACTGAACGGAACTGAACTGAATGCTGGCCAGGATGCCATGTGGACTGGAAGAGGCAGCTGAATTTTTTTTTTTTTAATGTGCTAATCCTCACAGTGAAGTGTCTATTTTTTAAAGTTGCCATTTATGTTTTTAGCCTCAATTTGGAGGTACCTATGTTCCCTCGTAACTGTGGAGACCTGCCCGTGGCTGCAGCAAAAAGGCTGTTCTTTCAGGGCACAGAGTAAAAGGAAAAAGACCCCATACATGCTGCCTTTAAGCCAAGAGTGTCCATAATCTCATAGCTGATGTTTGTATTCCAGAGCCAACCACTGGCCTGGTGTCCCAATACCCAAGCCTGCGGAGTGTGGGCTGGTTCACGGTGGGCGGGGTGATGCACTAGGAACCTTGGAGCATCACAGCTGAGCGAACAGGATCCATCTCCCCAGTGATGTCCTCCATGTACCTATCACCTGTATTTTTTTTCCATTTGCTCTAAAGACAGCACGCCTTACATAAAACAGACCTGAGAAGAGATAGACAATAGCGGTCTATAAAGGACTCTG
Organism: Aepyceros melampus; assembly: GCA_006408695.1. Lineage (NCBI taxonomy): Eukaryota > Metazoa > Chordata > Mammalia > Artiodactyla > Bovidae > Aepyceros > Aepyceros melampus. The sequence goes on from SJXQ01012565.1 coordinate 621,239, forward strand.
TCATTTGTCTCCAGGCAAGTCTTGCTTTTACGTCCAAAAGGAGATGAGAGTAAATGTAAATTCCAAGAAACCCCAGCGAGGTTCCTTAGCAACCTTCTTGAACGACTTTGGTGAAAGCATTCCGGGGCTGGCAGAGGGTACCCCCTGGCAGGCAGCCCTGGGGAAGGGGAGGGGGGCGAGGGGGCCTCAGCCTC
>SJXQ01012565.1:628711-682565 GCA_006408695.1 Aepyceros melampus
CCTCCCTCCCTCTGCAAAGCTGACGCGTTTTATATAAAATACTCCTGGAGCAGCGATCAAACAAAAAAAAGGGAGAAAGCTGACACTTATCAAAGTCAAAGGCAGGAGGCGAAGCAGTGGCTCTGCCAGCTGTTTGCAACGACACGCCATTCTGGCAGGGGTGGAGGGGCCACTCTCAGGAGCAGGTCAGGGTCTCCCCATCCTTGAGCCCTTGGGGGCCTGGCCTGCTTGATAGGCTCTGCAGGAAACGCCCCCCTTCAACCACCCATCAGAAGATAACATCAGTAGCAGCTTGTTCAACTCATTGATAAACCGGCAAGTAGGTAACATCGCTTGTTATAATTTAAACACAGAGATTAATTTTTCCTGTTTATGCTAGGCTTGAAACACTTCCTCAGAGGAGGAAATGAGGCCAATTTTCAAAGGAAAAGTGCATTTTAGGTTGAGTTTTGCTTAATCAGAGTAACTAAACACAAATGGAACTAGCATATGCTGTATTTCAAACAGGGGCCGATCCCTCGCTTGGGAAGATAACCTGCACGAGGGCACAGCAACCCACTCCGGTGTCCCTGCCTGGAGAATCCCTGGCCAGAGGAGCCTGGCAGGCTGCAGTCCATGGGGTCACAGAGCTGGACACAACTGAAGCAACTTAGCAGGCACCCATGCACGTGTCTCAAACAACAGGAGCAGATGGCTGGACACACGTGAGGATTCAACGTCCAGGTAAAATCCCAGGACCTCTGGGTCCAGGCTTTAGAATAACTGGGGCTGAATATAAGAGATGCTGTCTACTGTGGAAAGGAGAGCCGTAGATGCAAAGCTGAACTAGGCCGAAGCCCGGAAGCCAGCACAAGAGAGACAGGCCATGTTTCTCCAAGTCCCTTCCGTGGCTCCACACACTTGACTGTGACTTGAGGGGTCACCACCGACGGGAATGGGAGCTCCGCTGGGCGAAACCCCAGAGGCCCTGCAGCTTGCGCTGTGCTGCCTTTACTGGGCCCCGCCCAGGCCTCCCTGGAAAGCACTGGAACAGGCCTGAGAGTGAGCCCCGGAAAAATGCCACGCCCTCTGTTTCAAGGCCCACACGAGCCAGTGACATGGCCCAAGGTCATTCTGGCTCAGGAAGCCACAAGGGTCCGCCTGAAAGCAGCCCATGCCCTTGTCACTTAGCTCTTCCCATGGCCTGAAACCACCCTCCTCCCCGAGAAGTTCAAGGAATCGGGGACCCTGGCCTCAGCCCATCTCCGTGACACAGTAACAGGGAGACCGACAGAGGCGGGGCTTGGGTCCTCTTTTTAAGCAAGTTCCGGCTGGCCTGCCAGCAGCCTCCACTTTTCCCAGGTGACCCTGTAATAAAAGTGGGTCAAAACTCTGATGACACTGCAGGAGACGCCAGAGGCCTGGGGACCTCGCCCCAGAGTGACTCCAATCAAACAGCTTTAATTGGGTCTCCCCGTGGTTTTCAATTAAAGTGCAAATTGGGAGGGCTGGTAATTGATGAGAAGACGGGTCCTGGGTCAGCTGAAAATTGCTCTGTCTACAGAGGCCATGGCTCATTAACGTTTGGGGCTGAGGTTTTCGTTTTCTTGTTTTCGGGGGGGGGGGGGGGGGCGGGGCATGCTACATGGCTGTGGGATCTTAGCTCTGAGACCAGGGAGCCAAAGTGGGCCCCTGCAGGGGAAGTACAAAGTCTTAACCACTGGACCACCAGGGAAGTCCCAAGAAAATATAGCTATAGCAAAAGAAAAAGAATAAATTNGGGGGGGGGGGGGGGGGGGGCGGTTCAAACCAAAAGAAAGTCCAGCAGAGGGACAGGAGCCGCTAATTCCTGCAGAATGTTCTTCAGACTCGATTCACACTCTCCCTCAGAGCAAGGGGAAAAGAATCAAGATAACTGTTTCTTAAAAGTCGAGTGATGTAAGGTAGCCAGACAATGAAACAGGTCCGTTCGCCTGAGCCCCACTGAGTCCATGGCAAGCCTGCATCTAATCAAGGACTGACAGTGGACTGTCCCGCCAGTCTCAGGCCTGGGAGACTCTGAAGGTGCCTTCCCCTCCGGCTGGAGGCGGGGCCTCAGCAAACACTTGTTTTCCAGCAGCCCTCCCGGCCAGGCGAGTGCCAGCTGTCACCAGCCCAAGGTGATTGATTCATAGCCTCTGCCAACAGAAGGTCAGCCCCTGGGAAACTTGTCAGCGTGGGATTAAAAACGAAGACTGCACACCAGGCGAGCGAGGGAGGAGAAAACCCCTCAGTTACAAACCTGAAGGGGAACTGGCCTGCAAAACGGAACCGCTTTCTCAGGGGTGTGGAGTGGGGAAGCCCCGCAAGACAATGTGGCAGGGCTCAGCTCCAACACAAGTGAGGAAAAAGCAGCGAGAAGGATGGCACGCACGGGGAGGTGGGCTGTGTTGAATGTCTCTGTGTCACTAAGCAGCAAGGTGAAATCACAGGCAGGGGATAGCTATTTCATTCTCTGCTGAAGTCACTCAAGTGTTCTGAATAGTGGAGACAGCTGGGGAAGACAAAGGAGTTGCTTCCAGGCCCATCAACTCTGGGCTCTCTGCAAGCATTTAATCCTGCTGCTGCTGCTAAGTCGCTTCAGTCGTGTCCGACTCTGTGCGACCCCAGAGACGGCAGCCCACCAGGCTCCCCCGTCCCTGGGATTCTCCAGGCAAGAACACTGCAGTGGGTTGTCATTTCCTTCTAATCCCAGTATCCTATTATTCATATCCCAGTCAGTGTTCTCTCATCCAGGGGCTTGGTTCTCAGTAGTGCTTACAAAGATGACCAGTGAGGAAAGCCTCACAGGCTGTATGACATCAGGGACAATGAGTGATCACCATCACCCTACAGCACCAGCATCCGCAGCCTCGCCATCAGTATCTTTGTAATCATCCCTCTCATCTTTGTTCTCATCTTTGTTCTCGTCGTCATCGTCAACATCACCATCATCAATATCACTGTTATCACCGTTACTGTCATCAATATTATCGTCACTATCGTTATCATGACCGTCATCGGCATTATCAGCATGACCATCACCGTCGTCACCACCGTTACCATGACCGTTGTTGTCATCATCACCATCACCGTTTTCATCACCACCACTGTCACCATCATCACCAACGACACGATCATCATCAAACCAAAATTCACACCACACAGTGTATTCCCAGGCTCACGCACACGGACGCTTAGAGGAACGAGACCGTCGAATACGTACCCTGGCCCTTGTGGTTGACTTCTTTGGCAGCAATGACTTTGTTTATAACAGTCTGAAGGAAGTCACTCTCCCCTGCCACCCTGGGTGAGAAACGGGATGACATGTTCAGCGGCTTATGTCGGATGGCGTCGTCCAACGCGAGCCTGGAGGGCACGGGACGGCCAAGACCACAGGAGACAAAGGGGCACAGGGACCCAGAGGTGACGGTGACAAGGGGGCACGGGAGAGCACCACCACCGAGCGTGAGAGAGAGTCGTCACGAGGCAACGCACAACAAAGGACAGGATAGGCGACAAGAGAGACAGGGAAGAGCGTCGATCAGGAAAATGCTGAACCACACGCGAGAAGTAAAGCAAACGAGCTCGACTCCACCCCCAGGAAGTAAGGTGCACCAGAGCCACCCTCCACGCCTACCAGACAGTCTACAAAGAAGGGGACTGATCTGAGAGCAACACGACCCAACAGCGTTTGATCCCAAGGGGGGTTTATGACCATTGCTTCTATTTCAGGAACTCCTGGCCATAGAGCATGGGTCGAGGGGTGGGCGCTTTGAAGGGAAAAGCAAAATCAAGATGAAAAAAAAAAAGATCCCTCGGACCCAATTGCTTGGGAAGCTGAGTACACTCTCTGCTCCATCAGACTATGTACTCAACATAGCCTAAACTAATTAAATGTGAAAACAATGGAATAATCTTCAGAGAACACAAGAACCATGTCTGAGGAGTTAGAACTGGGACACAATTATGAATATAAAGCATCAGTGTTCGGGGGACTCATGAATCAGGAGCTTTCTACAGAAGGTGTACCAGGACTGAGAAAATAAATACAAGCAGGGGACATGTGCAAAGAGAAATACCAGGTAGCACAGCCAAGCACAACATGCAGTGAGCAAGAAGGTCAGTGTACAATGTTTAAAATGATTTCCAGAAACAAGGACAAGTGTTATTTATCCCGGGAGCCCACATGACTCAAGGGAGCTGAGGGCTGTCTTCATTTACTTCCCCAAGTTAAAAAAGACAGAGAGAGAGAGAGAAATGTACACTATGATTCCTCCCCTAGAACTTACCCTGTGATATAATAAATCAGTTTTAATGGAGCAAAAAATGGGTTTCATTAGCATGGCATTTCCCGAAGAACTACTTTCCCTGCTTATTTTGCTATTAAAATCATGTTTCTGTTTTGTTTCTAACCCTGAACATATGAATCTGGATATCAGTCTTCCTTTAATGGAGCAAGAAGTCACAAACTACAATGCGAGCTGAACATGTGATTTTTTTTAAAGTGGACATTTCACTACAAGACAGAAAAAGATGGCAGCAACCTGCCATCTCCAGGTCATAACATGTCCCAGTGAAATTTAGATTAGTGCATCTAAAACTAATAACCCCCTCACTTTTCAAACCATAACAAAAAAATTTTTTCTTTGACTTTTCCCAGAAGACAGTAGTAGGCAACAGGTAGCTTTAATGTAGTGGTTCATTTGGACATGAAGAAACTCTGAGGTCTAATATCTAAACGGGATTCTAAACAGCACTGGGCTGCACTTTTTTTCTCATGGGCAACTCATTATCATTTCGTACTGGTGCGCTTTATTGATTACCATCATATCGGCTCATATTCCAAGATGATGTTCCTCTGTCTACTAAACAGACTTCCAGATTCTGTAGAACCGAGCTCCCTCTGTAACTCTCATCACTGGCTGTGATTCCAAAGTATTAATATCACCAGCCAACAGAACATACCATGATGAGAGGAACATTCTCCATCGGCACTGACGGATCTGCCAGCCACTACCCACTCATGGTCCTGAAGTCTTTAGACGGGACCATTGTGATGGAGGCAGGAAATATCTGATCTCAGTTAATTTTCATGAACTCAAACCGTTACATGTAGCTAGCGGTTAGAGTGTTGCACAGAAGAATAGCTCTAAAGCAATGAAGCCACAACAAACCTTTGCCTCCAGTTGTGGGGTGAAATAAACAAATGTGAACCCCAATTTAGAGCACGTTCATGGTTTTCTGTTATTCTAACTTCCTACTGAGCCAGGCCTGGGGATGCTGTCTGAACAGATCACCTGCCTGCAAAGGAACCACTCTGTTCCACCTGGAACACATGCTTCTCCAGCCTGGGACTAAGAGCATGGGCCATCACACAAAGACAGGATGCAAAGAGAAACCACCTCCTACCTCCTGCCCTCCCACCCCCCTCCCAGGACAGGACTCCTCCCACCACCCACCAGCATCACGGGCCTCCAAACTCCCTTGGCTAGCACCTGCAAACCACCTAAACAGCCTAAAATAAAATTTCTCTCAAGCCCAGAATCAAGTAGAAACCAGAAATGAGGAGAAAAGACAAGAACGCAGGGCACTATGACAGGTCACTCTAACTCGATTTATCATTTGCTCCTCTAAGGTTTCACACTGCCAGGAGGAAGCCGCCTCTTGCAATTAACCTAAACCGCTCTAATTCCTCCTCCTCTCTCCCCACCTCTGTGTGAGGCGGAGAAGTGCCCTTGAAGGGACTACAGACCATTATCTAAGTGCCCTCTCTGGCTTTAATCTCCAGGGAAATAACACCAATTCTTTCAACCTTTTCCACGGGAACTGCCTTCAAATCGGAGAGTCAATTTAATGAAGCTCCCCGGAGTGTTTTCCAAGCTGCCACACCTCTTGACAGACTTCAGGTCAGAACTAGACAAACTCTAAACATGGCAAGCACAGGCAGCGTCCACTTGAAGCAACCCAGGGACAGAAAAATCACAAGGATTATTTCTCGCTTTACAAGAGAATTCAGTCTTATTTTGTTTGTTTTTTTTTTTATTTGGAAGACAGCAACTTATCGTGATGAATTTGAAGCACTGTATTTTGAAAATGTGAATACTTTCAGTTCATCCGTGATGTAAGGAGATGTTCAAGTCCAGAGAGGAACTGTAACTCTGCATATCCTATGTGATAAGCCAAGTCAGGGATCACATGTAAAACCTTGTACTTCAAGACTATAAACTTTGACCCAGTTTTCTTATGACTGCAAAAATGCCCTACACTAAGTGACTAAGATGTTATTATAAAATAATCAATTCCTATTTACGCTGAATATATAAACTGAATTATAAAGATAACTATTGCAAACACACATTTTCCATATGCTATGGGGTTAAGCACTTGGTTTGTCCCATACTTACGGCTGAAAGGGAATGAAATGCTGTTTGTCTTCATCATCGACTTTTCCATTTATTATATCCGTTACATCCATCACTGGAGACAAGAAAAAAAGAGAGACGGCTGTGCTTAAAGGCTGCCATTACAGAGAGCAAACAAGCAAAAGAACTTCAGAATGTCTTCCGACCAACAAGAAGCATGGACTGACCGGTGAAATGTTTTCCTCTATTCAAGTTTAAAGCATTTCCACGTTTGAAAGACCAATTAAGTTACCTGAAAAGTACCTGCCCAAATAGGGTTGGGGCTTAAACAGCAAAGCTCCATTTAACAAATTCCTCTATTAACCAACTGGCACCAGTTAAGCTTTTCTCCAACAGAACTTTGTGAGATGAGGAAACACTCTATTTCTGTTTACTTATTGACTTCTTTATTTTCGGCTGTGCTGGGTCATCACTGGCGCCTGCAGGCTTTCGCTAGTTGCAGTGAGCAGAGGCCCCTCGGTGCTCAGGCTTATCACTGTGCTGCTTCCCTTATGGCAGAGTGTGGGCTCCAGAGCAGGGCCTCAGTACATGCGGCTCATGGGTTTAGTTGTCCCGCAGCATGTGGGATCTTCCCAGACCAGGGGTCAAACCCTGCATTGGCAGGCAGATTCTTAACTACTGGTCCACCAGGGAAGTCCAAAATGAAATGTTCTATCACAAGCAGCACATGAAATATGGCAAGTGTTGATGGAGGGACTGAACTTTCACTTTGATTTCATTCATTTATGCCAGAAGAGCCACCTGGGGCAGGGTGGCCACACTGGGCAGCACTGATCTGCAGCCGCAGGTCAGTCGCCCGGCCCCCGAATAAGGAAGCAGGAGTAATGTGGCGACAGTTTGGCCGCCTCGTGCTGGTGCCTGTGGACAATGTTTCAAGAAACACTTGACATCTAATCCTCACACTTCCCTCCTCTACGGTTGAGGAGACCAGGCTCAAAGACCTAAACGAATTTGCCCAAAATCTAGTGGCTAGAACGTCTCGCATGCCCCAGCTCAGACCAACACAGCGAGGAACCCCACAAACAGCCCAGGGTGCTGGACACAAGCTCTGTCTCTGCTCAGCCTCCTTACCTGACTGCAGGTAAGTGAGCAACAAGTCCCAGGTATTTCCTTTTGCACAGTCCCTTCCCTAATGACATACGACCAAATATGAAATATGGACAATTTCCACCTTTACCACCCTCCTTCCACCCCAAAACAGGAAAAGGGATCTGTAGGGGGAACAGAAACATCCCATCTAATGTTAAGATGCTCCTATGCCCTTGACTGCCAGTTCTGAACCATCACACACAGCGATTCTTTTAGCCCATCAGTCTTTTGGCATCTGCAGCAGCAGCTCAGACAACCAGCTCTATATGGGTCATAACGAGTGATTCTGTACCCAAGATACCATCTCCCACAGCCCAGTCCACAATGAGCCACCTTCCTGCATCTACAGACCTCTCTCTATCATGGGGCTCATCCCACCAGCTGACTATGAGGCCCCCTGCTGGTCCAGCTTTCTGTCAAAGCTCCCTAGTCTCTAGCCTTGGACACATCTAGGTGCCCAGCAACAACTACTGGCAAGAAGCCAGCATGTGAGCAAGAAACACACCCTTGGTCTAAGCACCCGTAAATTGAAAGCAGCCTTAGTTCTGCTACTTTCTGGAGTGACAGTCCCTTTGGGGCTCCCCCAGCCCAGAACTCAGCAGAGAACACATTGAAATTGCCCATCACCATGTCCTTCCCTCACTGGTCTTGCGGTGACAACTTTTGAGCATTCAAAGGTTCCTGCTGTCAAAGAAGTAAAGGACTTTGAGGTGTCACCCTCAATCCAAGTATTTCTATTTTCAGGTATGAGGGTCCGTCGTAAGGAAGCCAGGTGTCCAGCCATATGTAGTCACCATGGGCGTGTGACGGAGGAGGACCTGAACACCCCAGAAATATGACATCACAGGATTTAGGGGCAGAAGGAAGGGGACGTCAGGATGCTGCTGATGGAGGAGGGACAGCAAAGGCAGGAAGCCAGGCAGGCACGATGAGAAGTGATGAGAAACACGAGGCTGGGGCAAAGGGCCGGGTCAGCTCAGAGCCACACCTCCCCACAGCCTGCTCGTAGCAACCTGGCCCTGAGCATCCAGGTGGCCGAGATGCACAGCAACTGTCTGCAGGGGCTCAAACTCTGCCAACAGTCAGAAGAGACACAAGATCCGAGTTCAAGGACAGGCACAGGGTACCAAGGTGAGAATATGTTTTAACAGCTCCCTGGACTGTGTATATGAGTGTCTAAGTGTATATGAGAAATACACTTAAGGCTGAGAATCACTGTCTTAAAATATGTACCTCTTATGCCCCAAATGTACCATGACCACACTGCCCAATAACAATTACTCCCTCCCTCTCAGAGTGGAGATACGAGGAGGAAGTTAGGAAATACATACGCAGAATGCTCAGGTCCTACGTAGCATCTACAGAAACACACCAGCCCACAGCTCAGGAGAGCCAACCCTCTGAGCTGAACGCAGAAGGTAAAAGGTCACTTGCCCCTCCCTACCTCATCCCCATTGGGCACTTTTGCTCTGAACCTAAAATGGCTCTTAAAAAATCTGTTTAAAAGGGGCTGTGCATGCGTGCTCAGTGGCTTCACTCCTGTCAGACTCTTTGCGACCCTACAGGCTGTAGCCCACCAGGCTCCTCAGCCCATGGAACTGTCCAAGCAAGAATGCTGAAGTGGGTTGCCGGGCCCTCCTCCAGGGGATCTTCCCGACCCAGGGATCGAACCTGAGTCTCCCGGTCCCCTGCATTGCAGGTGGATTCTTTACTGCTGAGCCACTGGGGAAGCCCTTAAAAGAGGCCAAAACAAAACATAACGATGAAAGCCCTGAGCTTCCTGGTAATACAGGTAAAGAACCCCTCTGCTGTCACTGAAACAAGAAATCTAGCAATGTATCAGAAAGGAAGAGTTTTTCTCAGGTATGTATATAAACCCCAAGAATCACAAAAAGGACGAGAAATAGGCTGTGCAGTGAACAGCGGCCATCTCATCGTGAGGGAACATCGTCTCCCAAATTATGAAAAATGAGAGTGACACCAAAAGAGGTCAGCTAACAAGGACGTCCCAGGGACACTCTCCTGTCCTTCCACGGAGACAGCCCATCTCTCCCCCTTCCTGCACTGTCACCAGAAGCAAAACAGAGCACGTGTCCGCAGAGACAAAAGCCCGTATGTGAAGAGAGCTCTGTCCTCGCTGAGCCTTCTCCTTCCACCTCCTCATCACTGGGACCAGTGATGTGCAGACTCATTCCTAATCAGTCCATCACCGAGTCAGGAACACCGCAGCCCTCCTGGACTGGCTTTCCTCCAGGACGAGGGTGCGGGATACGTGGGTCAGGGTCTCCGCCAGGAAACGGGCTCCACTGTCACACAAAGACGGGATTTGCGCCTGAAGCTGGTGGACAAAGACCCCGAGCCACGTGTTGACGTGAACCCACACAGAGAAGAACAAACAGATGTTCCTTCTCTCCAACAGACAAGCTTATACATCAAGCGGCACACGGTCCAGCATTCAGAGCAGCTCGTATTCACGGCGGAGGTGCTGATCTCGAAAGCCTTCAGGAAGAGGAAGGAGATGGATTACCGGCCACCCCGAAAGGCCGTCGCAGGCCCGACGTCAGCTTCCTCGTGTTGTTGTCCCTCAGCTCCATGCGGCCCACGCGGACAATCTGACACACAAAACTGATTTTCTCCCTTTTCAGGTCTTTGCTTCCCAGGTCCTGCAAATATTAATTTCCATAAATTATTGTGGAGAAGCACTACTCAAGACAGGTTCAATTGCAACAGACAGTAGAGAGAGAGATTGCCACTCTTCACTCCACCCAGTTTCTAGTATTTTAATAAGCGATTCACAAGACAAAGAGGAGCTGAATTACAAAAGTCAATTAGCATTAAATGAATTTAAGATCCATGTTTAAGAGACATACTCAACATCATGGAGTACATCTTTGTCATGGGGACTCAAAGGGTGACTAGAGACCCAGAAGGTTTCTGGGCAGCTACGTTACTATAGGAAATTAACAAGTAGTCCCGGCATCCCAAGGACCCACGCTCCAGGGCGGTGAGAAGTCAGACAAGGGTCATTAAAAATAGTCATGAGGATGGTGAGCAATTCAAATGAACATCTTTGGAGGCACTTACCGTGAAAACAGCTCGCAAATTGTGTAACCTGTCTATGTCTTTAGGCAATCCTGAACTTGACCAGCGGACAAGGTAGTTTTCACTTGGAAAAAAAGGAAATAAAAGCAAATTAATTTTCCAAACAGGGAACCAAATGTGCACCCTCAGTGACTTTTAATTAGTATCACGGAGGTCCATTATGCAGACATCAGCCCCATCAGATGGAGCAGCTCCGCCACTGACACACACGTGTCCAGTCTCCATCCAGCATGGTACTCAAGGTCTGCCGGGGCAAAATCCCTGAGGTTTTCAGTTTGGATGTCCAGGATTATAACTGCAAAGGACCCATCTGCAAATGGCATTTCAGAGTTTTTCTTGTATTTTTAACAATTTTTAAAAAACTAATTTATGGTGTTGTTTAGTTTCGAGTGTAAAGCACAGCGACTCAGTTATACATAGATATATTCTTTTTCAGATTCTCTTCCATTGCAGTGTATTATAAGACACTGAATAAAGTTTCCGGTGCTATACAGTAGGTCCTTGTTGACTTTATATGGAGTAGTGTGTATATGTTAAAAGTTTTTTTATTAAAAGCATACTTGTTCATTTGCAATGACTACAGTCTCAAATTCACTATTTATTCATTTATAGTACAAAGTAAAACTTCATGATGATTTCTGAGCCTGCCATAAGCCAAACATGACCTAAAAATATATATTAAATCCTATGACAAGAAGAAATAGTCTTTATCAGAAGTGGCAATGAAATTTGTTTTGTTTTCTGCCATATACTAAGTTCTTAAGTTTTCAATAATATGAGTGAAGATTCTGGAGCTTTATACAAAGACACACATACACACACACATTTACTTCACATACAGTCCAAACCAGACTTTTTCCATCTGAACAAAGAGAAAGTTACACCAAGGAACAAAGACAAGAACTAGGAAAGACAGCACAGGAAACGATGAGAAACGACAGAGACTGGATTTACAATATTTTATGCAACACATGTTCACTGACAGCCTTTATGCAGCAGGCAACCGACCTAGACACTGTTTCCCATCCAATCACCTTGGAGAGAAAACAACAGGTGACATTCACAGAGAACCAAAGCTGGGAAAGGCAACATTAAGATAAGAGCAATACTGGAGTTGGGGAGCAGGCCCACAAACAAAGCATCGCATAAAGACGACACAGGAAGCTGGGCTTCAGCCCTTAGTCACGCAGCTGCCAGGTTGTGAAAACATTACAAGACTCCAACACTACAATCGAACACCCACGTCCTTGCCGGAAAGCTGATCCTGGCCCAGACTCCAGCTGCTTGGGGGAAGTCTGGCCAGCTGATCACTCCAAAGGTCTCCCCGCGGGAGCGAGACTTTGGGGTGATTCTGAGGCCATGTTCCCAGCAGTGACCAAAGAAGAAAGACAAGGGGCTCGTACTGACCTGATAAACTTGGACTCCACAGGGTCGTACAGAGACATGAGCACCTCGGCATCTTCTCCTATTTTACAGACCACGTTTTTCAGGTTGACAAACAAGGCCAGAGAAGGGGTGGCGGCAAACTTGGCTTGTCTGTTCATGTCTATGTTCTGCTTCTGAGACTGTCAGCGGAAACAAAACAAGAAAACAGAAAGGACATGAGCGACACTCGTGGCTAACGCTTGCTCTGTTCATCCCCAACAGAAGGGAAAACCATGCAAAACCAGGCACAAGAACACAGCAAAGCCCTCCACGCAGCATCTTCCTTGATGTTGTCAACACAGGCACCGAGCTGAAAAGAATATGCCTGGGGCGATGATCCCAGCACCATGAGAAGTTATACTGAGTATTTACTTCCAATACAAAATGTTTAGGGGCCCAATCAATCAATCAGAATGGAGATTACACGTGCAGTTGCTTATTCAATTTTTGATTCTCCTATCAGATCAGACCCTCTGAGGACATCTCTGTGTTATTCATCACTATGGCCTCAGGGCCTGGCACACCGTAGGCGTTCAGCAGTTGCTGAATGAATGGATGACTCAATCAACCAACTGAGTTCTGAGTACTGACTGCAGACAAGTTACCGTTAATGGCCATGGGAGATGAAAAAGATCAGTAAGACGCATATTCCCTGCCCTCATCAAACTTAGACACATCTCTCTCCTACTCCTATGGAAGAGGAAACGCAGGATGGAGTACTGTTGTCCATGAGTTAAGACCACAAAGTCAGTGTCCTTAAAATCCTGTCCCCACCTCAAGGGATGAAAAGCCTTCAGGCCATCCACAGCACGTTTAGACGCTGGGCTCCATTCCATCCATCACTGTCTGAAACACAGGCTGAAGCTGGGCCTTTTCACAGTGTGGCTAATGCAATCGTGGTGTTTTACTGGTGATGATTCACTAATGTTGTAAACCGTTACTGAGAAAACGTACCCTGGGGGTAAACGGCATATTACAGAGAGCTGAACTTACTTTTTTTCTTGCAATCTTTCCTCCACTTGTTTGGAAGCTACTTCATGAGCTCTGAAAAGACTAATTGTGCTAGTTAGTTCTGGATCCAGAATGTTCCCATCTTCATCTCTCACCACCAAGTCCAAATCGAGGATTCTAGAACAAGAAGGATTCAGAACTTCACCAACAAACTTCAGTCCTAGCAACTGAGCAAGATGAAATCGAAAGCGAGGGTCACTCTCACAGTATCAGAAAACATAGTTCTGTGAGGTCACTGTCATTTGAACTTTCTTTGTATGCCCTTGGAATTAAAAAAAAAATTACTCAAATCTTACTTCCATTGCCATAGTGACTTTTACTTACACATCTAGAAAGCCCAAATGAAATGTATGTCGCTAATTACTACATGAACAGTATGGTCAGTTAAGTGCATACACGCTACGCACATACTGGGGGTGGGTGTGTATATAAATTTGTGGGTATGTATACACGGCCCCATGCACACCCATATGCCCAAATATATATACACAGTTGGAGGTCGGGGAGAGGTGGGAGGGAGGAAACGCTGGAACAGAGGCATACTCACCACTCTCTCTGGCAGGTTCCATGGCACTACTTTCCTTCTACCTAGAATCGCAGTTCTAATCCCTTAATTAGCCTATCAGAAGATTTTCAATAAAGACATTCTACTGTTTCAACATGGAACATATGGGAGTCATCCACAGCAAAGTTAAGAAACTTTCTGGCCAGATGGCTAAATGTAGTAGCCAGCTTAAAACACAGGCAGCATCTGGCTAATAAATCTGTCCATCCTATATCTGGAAATGTTTTTTGGCAACAGTCTCTCTGTTTCCTGTTGGTGATTTTTACCAGGAATTTATTTAAAGAATAAACAAAGGCAACTATATAAAGTAAGAAACCAAGAGTTTTACTACCGGTGGTGTGTTCTGGTTAGCTTTTAATAAGACATGAGGATCTTAACCACAGGTGCCTGCTGCTTTGCCTTTGGGACTTTTCTTTTTATTAACAGTCTATTGTTGTTCAGTTCGTTCAGTCACTCAGTCGTGTCTGACTCTTTGTGGCCACATGGACTACAGTGTGCCAGGCTTCCCTGTCCTTCACCATCTCCCAGAGTTTGCTCAAACTCATGTCCATTGAGTTGGTGATGCCATCCAACCACCTCATCCTCTGTTGCTCCCTTCTCCTCCTGCCCTCAATCTTTCCCAGCATCAGAGTCTTTTCCAATGAGTAGGCTCTTCACATATCAGGTGGTCAAAGTACTGGAGCTTCAGCTTCAGCATCAGTCCTTCCAGTAAACATTTAGGGTTGAGTTCCTTTAGGATAGACTGGTTTGATCTCCTTGCTGTCCGGGGGACTCCAGAGCCTTCTCCAGAGCCGCAGTTCAAAGGCATCAGCTCTTCAGTGCTCCGTCTTCTTTATGGTCCAACTCTCAGCAGCACATTTTTTTTACTTTTTTTTAACCATAAGACGAAAGAAAACATCTTTTGAAATAAAGATAAATTCAATTAGAGAATGTCTTTTAACAGTTACAAGTCGAAGAGTTGACAAACGGACTTCGCAAAAAAGCCTCCACTTAGACGAACTCATCTCCTACTTCTCTTCTGTGAAGGCCACGTGCCTTAAAGCTCTGTGTGAATGAGTCTGGTGACACGTCAAGCAGGTTTAGTTTTGCGAGTTGTGCTGGACCACTGCACTATACTTATGAATGGTAGATATGAGTTCCTTGGACAAAATCTGTCTTGTTAAGGACCGCACTTCCTATCCAAGTAGTAAATCACGTTTGGAAATACTTCCTTTCCTAACTAGATTATTCCATGACATAATGTATTTTGGTAGCTTCCCACAGCCAAATTAAGCAGGTGTTTTCTGGACATAAGTTCAAAACATAATACTCCAACAAAAAATAAAATCAAAGCTCCAGAAGTTTAGTTTTCAAGCAGGTGGTCTTGAAATACGTTTCACTGCAACAACATCTAATATCCTAT
Organism: Aepyceros melampus; assembly: GCA_006408695.1. Classification (NCBI taxonomy): domain Eukaryota; kingdom Metazoa; phylum Chordata; class Mammalia; order Artiodactyla; family Bovidae; genus Aepyceros; species Aepyceros melampus. The sequence goes on from SJXQ01012565.1 coordinate 643,728, forward strand.
ACCCAGCAGCCTCTAGGTTTCTGGGTGGTGTTGGGGGGGAACCTTCTCCTGTAGTTAATCCAAAACGACATCTTACTGATAATGTAGCTTTTAGAAACTTTTGACACTGGGAAGTTTGAATCACCAGAAAGCAGAATTGTTATAATTCTGATTATACAAAATGCTTCCTTAGTTTTTCCAGGGCTTCCTTGGGTTGAATGGCTCAGGGCAAAGCTGTCTCATTTTCTGAGCTTTATATTCTAACGTGTAAAATGAGGGGGTTGGATTGGACCACTAGCTTCCCAATCTGCCGGCCATCACGGTCCAAGTCTATTTTTACAGACAGGGATTTCCAGTCAGCATTCCAGACTGAGAAATCAGGATCTTAAGGAGTGGATCCCAGTCTTCTGTATTTTGAAAGTTTTCCAAGTGACTGATATAGACCGGCATCTGGGAACTTTGTGACCACATACTTTTTAAAGCTTCCTGCAGCTCTGGCATTATACAAACAAATAGTTATCCAGCAGGAAAGGGCGTAGCCTCCTTCTGGTTACAGAACCTGGAAGGCCTGAGATGGCTGTGCTGCGGGAAAGTATGCCAACACCAGAGCACACACCTCGACGGGTGGGCGAGCGCACCACGGCTAACGGCATTCAAGCAGAGCTGGGCAGTGCCCTGCTCTAAGAGGGAACTTTTGCATGAGACCTACTCCTGTAGAACAATTATATGATCTTTATATCAGAAGAACAAATTTTTCCCCAAAAGCTCTCAGAAAACCACTAAGCCAAAGCACTGGTGCAGAAAATCTTACACACAGAAAAATCAATCTTCCCGATAAAACACGCTCGGCTGTTCAGACAGCAGTGATGTTCTCAGAGTGACATGGTAAGATGCCAGTGACCTGGGCACAGCATAAACGTGTGTGCCACCTCAAATGCGAGGCTCCTTATAAACTCAGCTTGCGTCTCCTCCATGGTCTTCTTTTGGAGTTCTACCTGATTTTATTACCAGTTCTCATTCGAATCCACTGGGGAGTGAGACCACTCTGCTCTTGTGTCTTGGCCAGGCATCACCCGATCCTGAAAGTCTTATGAGAAGGCATGGCGAGAGCAAATTCAACCAGACACAGGATAACAGAGAAAAGAAAAAGAGACTTGCTGGCTTTCTTTCCGTTTGCCAGCTCCCTACACTGGTGACAAGTTTTCAGGTGCCCTTTGAGGTCTCTTCCAACTTTCAGGACGTAGGATTCCACAGAAAGAGACTTGATGCCTATTACTACACAAAGTACCTGCACGTCTGGACTCAGGGTCAAATGCTGTCAGCAGAAAGGAAAAGTCCCTGTCGGGGAACTGTTGTGATGGGGACAGGTTACCCCACCTTCTTGAAAATAGTATGTTTTAACAATGATTCAGAAAACTCCGGATCCGTTAGAAAACACTTTTTGCTTTTAAGAAAGAAAACTGTGCCATTATATTGATGTTAGAAATTTTGTTGGTCATAAGATAAGATTTTAGTCTCCTAAAGGCTTACGGTGATGCCATTATACTGGTTAACGTACGCATGAAATCAACTTTTGAACAAACAAACCTGTTTCCATAATCAATTTTGGCAGTGACCTTCTTCTTCAATTCCTTGAGCTCATCCTGCGGCAGAGTTCCAGAAAGAATCTGCGACCGCCACTCGATAAGGTCGTAGATCATGTGTCGAACGCTCCGGAACATCTCCCTGTTATCTTGCTAGGTGAGGGGGGAAAACCAACCGTTAAGTTCTTTATTTAAAAGAGCATTGTGGTTGTTATTTATGTTGAATTAATGGTGTTTTCAGCTTGGAACTGAACACATTAGATGGAATTTGGTTCTCATCACACATGAAAAGATTTAAAGGATTAAAAACGATGGACCATCTTCCATATTCAGGCCAGTGTTCCAGAGTATGTAGCCCTGCACCCAAAGTGGACCCAGTGCAAGAACTGCACCTGGGGAGTCCCAAAACCAGCCCGTGAACTTCCAGTCTCTGGACCAGGAACGGGCAACCCTTGAAGCTCCCTGAGGAAGTGCCCAGTCTTCAGGTCTTGCTTAAGGAGTCTTCAGAATGCCCTTCGCCCCGATGATTCTCAGCACTGAGAAACTAACCCCGAGCCCGGCTGTCAGCCGACTATGAGAACCTGGCCCTAGGCTATGGCGCATTCTGAACGTGCAGAGAGGCTTCTGCAAGAGGCACGATCTGGATCTCCAAGCTCTTGGTGCATTTACACCAAAAGGGAAACACACATGAGATTCAAACTTCACACCTGCTTCTCACTTTCTACATATTTCGAGGGATTTGATGGTATAAAGAAAAGCAAGTTTTGCAACAGCATGAGAACAATTCATCAAGAAAATGAAGGATTAACCAAAGGAAAACAAACCCAGTGGTTCTTTCCCAGAACAGAAATCTAGGTGAAACCCAACTATTTAGATTTATAAATAGTTTTAGATTTATAAATCTAAATTTATAAAACTAAACTTATAAATAGATTTAGGTTTATCTGAATCTGACATTTAGATAAAATTCTAAACGTCAGGGTGCCAAAAAAATGTAAATATGGTCATCGCTACCTTTTAAAATAATGTCTTCTCTGCATAGCTGAACTTCACACCTCCACTCCTTATAGCATTTGACCTTCTTTCTAGGAATTTCTAGGATCCCCTCCACTCACTCAGTCTATCACTCCCTAACAGATTATTTTCCATCCTATACATTCTCCTTGTTGGTATCATCCTAATCTTAAATTCTTGTTTATGTATTTATTTATTGGCCATGCCATGTGGCTTGTAATATCTTAGTTCCCTGACCAGGGACTGAACCTTGGCCCTAGCAGTGAAAGCACCAAATCCTAACCATTGAACCTTCTTAAATGAAAAGTAAATAATCAACATTAATGGTTCATTCTAAAATTATGTTTGTTTCCCTCTTTAATTCTCCTTGTCTATTTTCATAAAGCAATGCCAAATAACTAAAATCCTTAATATTTTCCTAAACTTGTCTATTGCCACAGAGCAGAGGGAAACAGAACATATAAAAATATTATAAGCAACAAAAATACATGTACACATAGATAATAAGCATACTTCTTTTTTTTAATTAATTTTTATTTTTTAGTTTGTTTTGCTTACAATACTGTATTCGTTTTGCTATACATTGACATGAATCAGCCACGAGTGTACATGAACTCCCAATCCCGACCCCCACCTCCCCCCTCCCGCCCCACACCTTCTCTCTGGATTATCCCCGTGCATCAGTCCCAAGCATCCTGCATCAAACCTGGAGCATATTTCTTTAGCTTTGCACAAACCTAACAGTGTAAATCCCTGAAACCAGGTGATGGTTAGGAGTGTCTGTTACGGAGCTGTATGGCTAAAACCATGTCCACTAACATATTTAGTCAGCATCAACTCCTGTTTGTTTTGCCATATTTTTGTCTAAAAATTGCTAACATGAAATATCGACTCCAAAATTGCTCAGATTTACACAAAATATTCATGGTTAACTTTACGCCTCTAGGTTTTTGAGAACGTTTGATGAACAATTACTGCAACTGCTTATTACTGCGTATTTATAGGAAACCACTGTATAATCAAAAGCAATGAGGCTACCCAGAGAGCAGCTGTGGGACTGAGAAGTCTTCTATGTTCCCCAGAAACTGACGCACGGCCTTCCCTCCAGCGTCCAAGCTTTGTACTGGCAATATTAACAGATGAGAAATCAACACCCTTAAGAGGAATACAGACCTAACAAAAGGTAATCTTCTGCAAATATGAATTTACATGCAAAGAAAATGCCCCGGGGGGGATACAAAATGGAAGGTGTCAGGGCCCCAACCCTGCCACATTAATAAGGCTTTTTCCACAATCCAGAGAACTGGGTATCTCACACGAAGCCAGAATGGAAACCATCTGCCTCCCCCTCTAAACAGACACACTGAGACCTCGAAGACTATGTCACTTTCCTCAAATGGTAAGAGGCATTATCTACAGGCAAACAGTGGCAGACAGCCATCACCGTCTACAGCATCCATGAAGATGCACCTCCAACAGTTTAAAAGCAGATTTTCACTTTCACGATCGACATATAAACTTAGAGGGAACTCCAACTCCGGTGGCCTCAGTCGGTGTTCCAAAGTCTAAAAGCAGCCAGTTCCATTTTCAGTACAAGGAAAGGTGAAACCCACGGCCCCTTCCTCGACAGCCACTTCACTGCCATCAGCACGGCTGCTCCTGGCACAAAGCTGGTGGAAGGGCTGCGGTCCCCAAGGGTGGCCAGGCTGCAGGGCAAGGCTGCCGAGCGTGACTCGCTCTCACAAGTTCTGCTTCTGAGGGTACCAGAAAAAGCAAAACTAATCCTTTGGCTCAGCAGGGCTCAAAAAGACCTCTTCTCTATTGCTAAGCTCTGATTCAAAATCCCATCTTCAAACCTAGAGCCTATCATACAGAGTGAAGTAAGCCAGAAAGACAAATATCGTCCATTAACGCATGCATATGCAATCTAGGGGCTTCCCAACTGGCGCTCGTGGTTCAAGAACCTGCCTGCTGATTCTGGAGACGTAAGAGACACGGGATCGATCCCTGGGTTAGGAAGATTCCCAGAAGGAGGGCATGGCAACCCACTGCAGTATTCTTGCCTGGAGAATCCCATGGACTGAGGAGCCTGGCGGACTACAGTCCGCAGGGTCACAAAGACTCAGACACTGAAGCGACTTAGCACGCGTGGACTCTAGAAAGATGGTGCTGATGATGAATCTTTCTGCAGGGCCGCAACAGAGACACAGACAGAGAGATCAGAAATGTGGACACAGGAGAGGAGAAGGAAGGGGAAGGGGGGAGGGGAGCGAACTAAGAGACCAGCACAGAAACATGTATACTACTACATGTGAAATGGACCGCCAGTGGGAACGTGCTGTGGGACGCAAGCTAACTCAGTGCTCTGTGACAACCCAGAGGGGACGCATGCGGTGGGAGGTGGGAGGGGCGCCTCAGGAGGGAGGCCACATATGTTACACCTGTGGCTGATTCATGCTGACCCATGGCAGAGGCCAACAAAATATTGTAACACAATTATCCTCCCATTGAAAGAAAAACCCACAAAAGCCCCATCTTCTCACCACGTAGAGCTGCCTCCAGATGGTGGACCATTCTCGCAGGGTCGTGGTGACCTCCGTATGAGCGGGAGGTCGCCTGGGATGACCGTTTCATGTTGCCTGGGAGGAAAGGAAAGGGCAGAGACGGTCACGGCTTCATTAAACAGAAGGGCACCTTGTAAATTTCACACGCAGGTCATGGCGTGAAGAGAAAACATACAAATAAGACTGAGCCCATGTAGGTCTCCATACGTCTCTAAGAACGACAAGTAATTTCTATACAGAGCCCGAGAACGTTCATACATTACCCTCTGTGTAAGCCGTCTACCTCACACGTCAAGGTAAGATGAAGGAGGCAAATAATATCCCATCAGGACGTCAAGGTCTGAGAAGTGGAAAGTGTATTCATAATATGTGTACCCATCTATTTTATAGATGCCATAAATTACCACCAATCTGTGTGGTATTAAAATGCAGGCTTGGGATAAGATGATTTTTTTTTTTTTTTAAGATTTTCATCCTGCCTGAAACTCACTCTGTGATAATACACAAAGCAGTTATCCTTGGCGAAATACGGGCGAGGTTACAGCTTTCCAGTGTCCACAGGTGCCCTGATCACCAATTCTGACTATCCTCTTTCCCTTGTCTCTCCACCCCAGAAAGTTAACCCTTGCCTTGTTCTTGACTCCTGACCTATTTGTGCATTGCTTTTCATTCAGCAAGCCGCTGTTTTCCGGTTACTTGCTCTGCGTCAGGCATCGCACCAAGCAGGACTCCTAATATTTGGGACTGAGTCAGAGACCAAATCTGGTGGCTTGTGAAGTAAGACCACGTGGGCCCAGAGGCCCTGAACAGACAAGGCTCCCACCAACATGCAATATCCAGGGGGCCCTGAGATAGGTCCCCGAGGCCTGGACCTGTGGGCAGGACCCTGACTGTAGCCCGCAATAGGATTCTGGGCTGCAAGGACCCAGTGATTGTGGGGGAGGGCGGGGTCTCCAAGGAAGAAACACAGGAGTTCCTGAGAGAGGTCTGACCACGTGCACCAGCGGGAGCAGCAGAGACCAGGAAGCGGTGCATGGGAGACCACCCCTCACAGGATGCTGTTAAGAATAAGCCTTTGATGGGACATCTTCAGCATCTCTCACAGGACATGACTGTTTCCCAGTAAGGATGCTGATGAAAGTGCGGTTCACTTCGCTCTCTGATGTCATCCTTACAAAGCCACTCCACTCACAGTGCGAGGACGTTCGCCGGTGGCTGGGCTGCTGCATCTCACAGAGCTTGAGTTCCATGCGCGGTCCACTGGGCTCTTCCCGCTGGCCAGGAGGGACCCGGAGCTCAATGAGACTTCAGTTTCCCACGGGGAGAGGACCTCCCTTTACCCACTGCGTCCTGATCTCCGCTCTAGATCCTTCTTACCTTCCTTCCTTCATTGGTCTGATCCGTCTCTTGGACTAAATGCCAACTGGTTCTTCGTCTTAACCCAATGTCTGCCTGTCCACCGTCTGGCGGGGTGGGACTCTACTTATCGAGAATCAACACTGTCTTGTGTGCCCTTTGCTATTACTCTTCCTAATTACATTTTACATACACTCATCTGTATACCTCAACACGCATTTAAAAAAATGACTCCTAAACAGCCCAGCATCCATACTGATTCTGATACAAACCGATGCAAAATACATGAAGAAAATATTTTATTCAACAGTGTTCACAGTAGGGTGAAAAGGTTCAAAACTTTCCTCGTTTTACTTCCCTCTGAAATTTCACCTACAAAACAATTTCTCACTAGAAACAAGGACCCTCTTACAGGTCACCACACTGACGCCTCTAAATTATTTTCCTCGTTTTAATGAGGCACCATGGAACCTCAGAGCCCGACCCAGTCCTTCTCATATGGTAAAAGTACACTGCTTGGAAAAGCAATTTTGCAATCAGCCGCAGAGATGTCATTATGCAGTAATCATATGATTAGTAATTTTATCATTTACATATTTAATGGAGTGCGAAGATGTAGCAGAGACAAAAAGGAAAACATTTTACTGTTCCTTTCTCCAAGTTCACACCTGGCTATTCATTTGCCATTCCTGCCTAATGGGTTCCTGTTCTACAAATGTCCTTTAATGATCTTATACATCAGTTTTATGACCTCTAAGAAACATACATCACAATCAGGCAAAACGTAAATTCACACACGCCCGAACCAAACAACTGTTGCTTCACTCCCCACTGAATTTGTATCACATCCTGCAAAGTCTTCCAGAAAAATGGATTCAGGGCTGGGGGGCTGTGCAGCCTTTGCTAGATGGGCTGGCTCACAGAGGAAGAAGCAGGAAGCTTTCCAAATCCACATGGCATTCTAGGAGGTTGACTGTGGTTCCAGTGCTGACTGAAGACTCCCTAAAGGCTCAAAGCCAAGTGGTAGACAGCTCTAGATCAAAGTCCTCCCCCTTCTCCCTAAACTCCTGTCACCCTGGATGAAAGGCATCCACCGTCCAACCCCAGTGTCACCCCGTAAAAAGCTGCAAGGTCAAATGCAATCACTGCACGACTTCATTTAAACATCAAGACCAGACTCACCCTTTTCCTTCAACGATGGCTTCTTTAAGATGGATGTATGAAGCAGGAAATATACCCTTTGGGAGGAAAAGAGACAGGAGGTTGTAGCATTGATATGAATACTGACTGTCAATCAAACAGCTGTCCCCCCAAAAAAGGTGGAGGTGGGGATGACTGGATCACTATTAAATCCATAAGCTTTTATGCTAAGTCACAGCACGGCACAGAAAACAAAGTGTGAAAGATGGCAACTGAATCCGCTTGTGTTTCAAAGAGGCGGCAGAAGTCTTAAAAGAAAACAGATGTACACTCTGCTTGTGAAGGAAAAATCCCACGGGACCTTCCAGTGTCTTCTCCGTAGGTCACACCTCGTTTTGACTGTGGACACAGGCAGATCAAAAGTCAACTGATGCCTAAGAACGATTTCTGATGATGGCCTCTGACAGCTCTTCCTTTCGAAAGACGAAAACTGTCATCAGAAAGTGAGTTTACACGGTTGATCATCACATATGCGCTGACTACTTACCTGACCCACAGAGACTTTCTCATCAACCTCCAAACAGAGGAGCCATCCAATAAAATAAGAAATAAGGTACATTTCACCCAACCTGCCTGGCTCCGGCAGGGGGACATCAGTTTACGTGCAGATGGTGCTCAGCAACCCCCAAAGGAACAGCACACAAGGCCCAACAGACAATTCTGAGGGGACGGCTGCTCAGGAGGACTGTCCGTGCCGGGCACTGGATGTGAAGGGCCAGGAGCTTCCCCAAGAGTTCTGGACCTGCTTCCTGAGCAAGCACACGTCCCCTCCTGGAAGGAAGCAGAGGTGAGCACCTGGAGGGCAAGAGCGGGGCCCTGGGCGCGGGGGTCTCGGCAGCGCAGGGGTCTCGGGCAGCACAAGGCAGACAGGGAGCAGCTCCCTAAGATGCCATGCACGCAACAGAAAGTCAATCAGCAGGAGCAGTCACCTGCTGCGAAAACAGGAGCTTCGGACTGGGCTTCCCAGGCTTCTGATCCCAAAGAATCAACACAGGAGATCCAGAAACCACATAACTCATCCTGCCTGGAAAGGAAGTGGGCACCACTGGCCCCCACTCCTCCTGTCTACCAGGAAACTGGCCACACTTCATGTAAGAAAGAATTATCACAGAGAGGGAAGGAGTCAGACAGAAAGACGGAGGCTGGGCAACACAGAGGACCAGGCGGACCTGCTGCAGGAACACCTCCAGAGGCCAGGCCGGGTCCCGCTGCACATTTAATGCCAGCAGGTGAGCACTGGTTGGGGGGTGGGGTACGTAAAGCAGCGAGTCTCAGCCAAGCCCACGTCCACAGGTAGAGACATCCCTCAGTTTCAGTGAAGCTGCTCTCAACAACCGTGGGGTCACAGAAGGGACAGCGGGAAAATGAGGCTGGAGACACCTGGAGGCTTGAGATGAGCAGCTTCTTCAGCTGCGGTGATCAGGACCGGCCAGATCTAGAGCTCATTTGTGAAAACCAGTAAGAGGATGCTTCCAGAACACAGGGTGGGTGCCTGGGAGTTGAGTCCCTTCTCTGCAGCTGCCTGAATTGGGTGGGCCAACGCAAAATCACAGTGTCTCTAAGGTGCAGTTTCAATGGCTAATGACGTTTTAGATGAAACAATAAACACACCCCTACCCAGCTCTGTGAGGTACAAAGTCAGGTCTCTCCCGTGCAGGGTAAGAAGGACGAGGGCTCATGGGGGCACTGGGGAACCAGAAGACACCCCCAGTCGGGGAAGGTGGTGAAAGTGAAAGTGAAGTCGCTCAGTCGCGACCGACTCTTTGCGACCCCATGGACTGTAGCCTACCAGGCTCCTCCGTCCATGAAATTTTCCAGGCAAGAATACTGGAGTGGGTTGCCACTTCCTTCTCCAGGGGATCTTCCCGACCCAGGGATTGAACTGGGGTCTCCCGCATCGTAGGCAAACGCTTTTACCACCTGAGCCACCAGGGAAGAGGTACCTGACACCAAACACCGAGCAAGCAGCAAAAAGTGAACCACTTCCCTGGGACACACCTAACGTGTGAAGCTGCAGCTTTGTCATGGGGGAGTCCATGAGCCTAAGGTCGTTAATAAAGTTCTCAATTGTGGCTTTCTCAGATGAAACTGAGGTTTTCATCCGCAGGAAAACATTCTTCTTATTTTTTCTCAATTAAAGTATAGTTGATTCACAATGCTGTGCTTATTTCTGCTACACAGCAAAGTGGCTCAGTTATATATTGTTCTTCATATTCTTTTCCATTATAATTTATTACAGGATATTGAATACAGTTCCCTGTGCTATACGGTAGGACCTTGTAGCTTACCCACCCTCTATGGAGTAGTTTTCATCTGCTAATCCCAAATTATGGAAGAGACAATCAGAGTGAAAACAGAACTTTCTCTGGAGAAAGCTATTCCTCCAGCCACCAGGTTGGCATATCCCTCATTCAGACCTCAAGACTCCAGGTCACTGGATATAAGAGACTCACAGTCCAGTCTGAGCTCAGCAGCATCAGGATGGAGGTCCTGGCTCCAATCTGCAGAGCTGGCTCAGCAGGTTACCCTATTAGCGTCTCTCACATCAGGACAGACTGCCAGAGAGCTCAGCCTGGACACCTCTGAAGGACTGCTACCGCAGGATGGATACCTCTCCCCTGTCCAGCAAGGGCTGATTGCAGAGAGTCTGGGGAAGAAGGCCCTGCACTTGGACAGCTGGCCTTCAACAGCCTTAGTCACAGGCTCAGGACCACAGGAGGAGCCCAGCCCAATAAGGAGATAATGAGAGGCCAAGTTAAGAAACAAAAGCAAAAGGAACCATCTGTCAAGCATAATTAGATTTTATGAGGTAACGTGGACTGCCTAACCACAGCTTAGAGTGAAACGGAACAGCCATCACTGGGTCCTGTGAGACTAAGAATGGAAAAGCCACAACTGAACCACGTACGGCATGGCAATGATTGCAGCATAATTGCACGTCTTCGCTCCAGAAATTCAAACAACCACGCATTCAAACAACCACGCATGCAAACTGTCCAGGAGGCAGAACCTCTTTCTTCGGCCAGCTGACGTCAATAGTATAAAAATAATTACAAGCAAGAAGGGAAGAAGCCGGCAGGAGCGGTGCGTTATCATTAAGGATAACGCAAGACTGAAAATCGTGAGCGGTAGTCAGTCCACCCAGATCATTCTCTTACACAACCTGTACTTCAACAGGATGCAGAAATCTACCAGGAAAAGAAGGTCCCAGCTCTCAGGACAACAGGCCAACATCACCCGACACAGCCCAGACATCCACTCACTCATAGACATGAAATGACAATTTCTACATATATGTGCTGTTCAGAAAACCATTCGAGGGAGGGAGGGATGAATTAGGACTTTGAGATTAACATATATACACTACTTTATAAAACAGATAGCCAACAGCAATACTTGTTCCAACCAAGCACAGTATGGAACTCTATATTCTATAATAGCCTATAATGGAAAAGAATCTATAAAAGAATAGAAATACATATATGTGTATAACTGAATCACGTTGCAGTATATCTGAAATGAACACAACATTGTAAATCAACTATACTTCAATTAAAAAATCAAGTTTTTAAAAAAAAATTTTTAAAAGAAAACAATTCAGGGTAGCCCAATTTCACAAATTTTCTTAATTCAGAGAAAGAGATATATAAGGACAACTCTTAGGCTCCATGAGACAGAACTGATTTCTTCTCCTAAGGTGATTTATGAAGGGATATGCACTGTAGTTAATATTAGGGACTTACCTTCTTAGACTTTTTTCTTAAGGTGTAACCTCTGTACCACCCTAAACAAACACAAAGGTGAGATAGTTAGTACAGGGACATTACAGGGTCCTAAACAGCACCTTCCCACCGCCTAGAACTCAGTATCTGCAAAACCACAGGAGTCAGCCCGTCATAGAATTCAGTCATCCTAAGGTTTGCAGAGATGCTTTGGGGGTTTGTAGAGATCATCTCAAAACCAGACGTGAAGCCTTGGCAGGGGGCTTCACACAAAGACCTCCAGCTCCTTCGTCTCCATCAGCCGCACATGGTCCTGAGGGTGGCAACCAGCTCCAGGAAAAGAAGCCGCCCTTTGACCACGGAGCCCGGGGCAGGATCCGGGGTGCGCATTTTCCTGTCTGTCCCTCAGCCGGACGGAGCGGGGTCACTGCCAAGCGCACATACCAACACCCTCAGATCATCAACAGTGGCAGCACAACAGAAATCCTATTGAGAGCTGACTTCCTCCCCCTTAGAAATGGAGCGGGGCCTGGGGTGGGGGGGTGCCCGGGAGCAGTCACACTGCACAAAGTGCTTCTGTGGCGAAGACTCGGCCCCCAACAGGAAGCACCAGGCCCAGGAACACAGGCCCACCTACCCCCTCGGGGGCTGGCCTAGATTCAAGCTCCCATTCTCTCCACGTGGGAGGGCAAGCAAACAGAGCAGAAGACAGAGGGAAATGCCCAGTGGAAGGGACATTCAATGCCGGGCAGGATCTGACCACACCCCCGGCCCCTCTGCTCAGGCTGAGGGCAGAAATCATCCCTGCCAATGCTCAGGGGTCCACGGCTGGTCACTCACCTCCCAACGACTCCGCCACACACTGAATGTCTCCCGAAATGCTTTGATGGTGCTTCAGGCCACCTCACTCAGGAAAGGCAACCAAAAGCCTAGATAAGTTCCACTATGCTCCCCAGGAGCAGAAGGACATCAGCCCCCAACAGAATGACAAAAAGACTGGGAAAGCACCAGCTGGGTCAGCTCCCAGAGACTATCTAGGGTTTTAAAGAAGGCCGAGCATTGAAGAATCGATGCTTTTGAACTATGTTGCTGGAGAAGACTCTTGAGAGTCCCTTGGACTGCAAGGAGATCAAACCAGTCCATCCTAAAGGAAATCAGTCCTGAATATTCATTGAGAGGATTGATGCTGAAGCTGAAACTCCAATACTTTGGCTACCTGATGTGAGGAACTGACTCTGAAAAGACCCTGATGCTGGGAAAGACTGAAGGCAGGAGGAGAAGAGGACTACAGAAGATGAGATGTTGGGATGGCATGACCAACTCAATGCCCATGAGTTTGAGCAAACTCCAGGAGGTGATGGAGGACATCACATGCCAGAGGAGCCTGGCGTGCTAGAGTCCATAGGGTTGCAAAGAGTCAGGCACAACTTAGCGACTTAACAAAGGCACCAATAATAAAGTAACAAACAGTCAAATGCTGGAAATCAGGAATGTGTGAATGAAGATGCTCAGAAACTGCAAACGGACCTGTATTCCACCAATGACCAGACACCTCTTACAGAGCAATGATTTAACAACCAGAGGAGTGGAAGCAGGAAGTGATGCAGTTAAACTCCTCCGGGGATTATGAACAGATGCTTTCTGAGCATTCAGAAATGAAGCTGCAAATCGCCAGGAGCCTTGCGAAGGATTTGCTAAGACCGAGATTCGACCAGTGAACTCACTTCATTCCTAACAAGGCAACTACACGGTGATAAGGGAACACGGTGGACACAGTGGCGAGGTCTCGCGGCATATTTGGAGGATTATCTCCTGATAGCCCTCCACCGTTTCCTGGGTGGTTTCCATCTGCCCAGCCCACAATCAGTGGCCACCTGGGTCAGTGTTCACAGACAGAAATGGAAAAAGAGAGGGTAGATGCAGCAAGCTGTTAGAAGGCCGTATTTAATGTAGAGGACTGCCCACTTTCCTGTGATTTTATCCCTCCCGTATTTTCAGTATTACCATGCCCTTTCTTTCCTGAAATTGACATGGGATGAATGTGCCAAAACATCTAAGGAAATACTTCCAAGGGACGAGAGAAAGACAGAGCCCAAGACAAAAATAAGCAAGGTTGATAAACACTGTAGGGAAGAAACCCGAAATACTCACATATGTATGAAGAGATGCTCAAACTCACTAATATTCAGACTGAAGCACATGTTAAGTTGACCGTTTAAAACACAATTCGCTAGAGTGAGGAAAATTCTCACGCTGCAGGATTCAGGCCGTCCCCGGCACAGACAGGGGGCATGTGGACAGTGTAAGCAGTGTGGGCAGGACGCTTCTTCCCCACAGTATCTATCCCCGCAGCCCGGAGCTGCCGCTCACCCAAAGACACTCGCACACCCCGGAGCTGCCGCTCACCCAAAGACACTCGCACAACCCGGAGCTGCCGCTCACCCAAAGACACCCGCTATCCCCGCACCCTGGAGCTGCCGCTCACCCAAAGACACCCGCTATCCCCACGCACCCCGGAGCTGCCGCTCACCCAAAGACACTCGCACACCCCGGAGCTGCCGCTCACCCAAAGACACCCGCTATCCCCGCACCCCGGAGCTGCTGCTCACCCAAAGACACCCGCTATCCCCGCACCCTGGAGCTGCCGCTCACCCAAAGACACCCGCTATCCCCCCGCACCCCGGAGCTGCCGCTCACCCAAAGACACTCGCACACCCCGGAGCTGCCGCTCATCCAAAGACACCCGCTATCCCCGCACCCCGGAGCTGCTGCTCACCCAAAGACACCCGCTATCCCCGCACCCCGGAGCTGCCGCTCACCCAAAGACACCCGCACCCCAGAGCTGCCGCTCATCCAGAGACACTCGCACACCTACAGCGCTCCGTGGGGCAGACGCAGGAGGCAGGATGGGTGCCCATCACTGACAGGGTGGCTAGTGAAACGTGAGGGTCACTAGAGCAGGGGGCACCAGAGACGGCACCCGTACAAACAGGGCTGCGTCTCAGAACACAGCACTGAGTGAAAAGGTAAAAACAGAACGAGCGCTTGCGTGTGTTAGTTGCTCAGCTGCGTCCGACTTTTTGTATCCCCATAAACTCTAGCCCTCCAGGCTCCTCTGTCCACAGCATTCTCCAGGCAAGAATACGGGAGTGGGTTGCTAGGCTCTTCTCCAGAGGATCTTCCTGATCCAGGGATTGAACCCAGGCCTCATGCACTGCACAGGCAGACTCTTTAGCATCTGAGCCAAATGAGCACTACAAGCACATTTATATACACAGAAATATATGCATGCAGCCAGTACAGGCGCCACAAAAAGTCACTTCAAACACAGCAGAAGGGTTTCCCAGGAGGGATTAAAAAAAATGAGGAGCCTTCTTCTTTTCCTTTATGATAATAGATGGTGGTTTCTCTTTTAACACCTTTCCCAAGCAAAAGGAAAACGTAGGGTTTCCCTTCTCAAGAATTTTTGTATGTGTTATTCCTTCCAGCAACTGAGCCCCCAGACTATGTGCAAGAGGTCTCACTAGAGAGAGCAAATGTAGAAACAGATTAGACCCAATTATGTCTAACCTCCAAGTGCAGATTCCCCTAAGACAAGCAAGGCTCAAACCACAAGCAAGGGCAGAGACTGGGGATCAAGGACAGAGGACAACCCCTCAAAGGCTTCATGGAGGGCAGCAGGGGGACATGAGAGGATGATGACCTGGCTGCTGCTCTGGGGGGGACAGGCCAGGCAGAATGAAGCCAGAAGTAGGGAGATGCATGGCCCGTTGAATTAACAAGCTGACTCCTTTCTTCCAAGCAGGCCTCAACCAACCAGCTCCAAACAAGAGACACCCAGCTCCCCAAGAGAAACCCACCCAATGGCAAGAAAAGGTCAGATGTGGTCCTCAAAGTCAGGGAGGGCCCCATCCAGCCCAGGAAGATGGAAGCCACGTCCATGCACACAGCAGAGCATTTCCAGCAGAAGGCCCAGGCACACACACTCAGGCACAGGGCGGGTACCAGAGAACACAGGACCAGGCAGAGCAGAGGAGGGGGGCGGGCATCAGAGAGGAGCCCAGGGAGGAGCACTCAGACAGAGTCTCCAAGGATGGCTCCAGGTTATAGCCAGGAGGAGAAGCGGGGTGGCGGGTGGGCAGAGCAGCCGCTGCAGAGATCTGCTCACACAGCATCTGAGAAGCCCCCAGCAGCAAGGCTAGGACACGCCTGAGGAAAAGGCTGGGGCTCAGGTGAGACAGGGGCTTCCCAGGCGGCGCAGTGGTCAAGAATCTATCTTTCAATGCAAGAGACACAGGAGATGCCGGTTCAATCCCTGGGTTGAGAAGATCCCCTGGAGGAGGAAATGGCAACCCACTCCAGCATTCTCACCTGGGAAATCCCATGGACAGAAGAGCCTGGCGGGCTACAGTCCATGGGGTCGCCAAGAGTTGGACATGACTTAGCAACTACACAGCAACAACCTGGGGTTGGGAATCTGCCTGCCAATCCCAGGGACATGGGTTCAATTCCTGGTCCCGGAAGGTCCTGCATGCCGCAGGGCAACTAAGCCCAGGCACCACAACTACTGAGCCCACGCGCTCTAGAGTCTGGGAGTCACGAGAGAAGCCACCGCAACGAAGAGCAGCCGCCCATCGCTGCAACCAGAGACAAGTCCAGGCAGCAATGAAGACCCAGCACAGCCAAAAATTAACGAAAACAGAAGCATTTTAAGCAGTTTAGGAATTGCCCTTAACAAAAAAAAAGGACCTAATGCTAGACATTGTCCTTATTAAAAAGGAGAAATAGACAAGAGTCAAGCGCGGGAAACCGCCGCATGATCCTGAAGGCGCTGCACCTGCGGCAAGGAATGCCAGTGAGGACAGCAAACAAGCAGACGGCTGGAGAGACCGTGCGGCAGCCTCACACTCAACGCTGCCGACACCTTGACCTTGAACCCTTAGCCCCCAGAACTGTGAGAGAACACATTCCTGCTGTTTAAACGCCCCACCACGCGACTCTTGTTAGCTCTGCCCCAGGACACCCAGAGGCGGTCCTCACAAGACCCTGCGTTGACGGATGCTCATGGAAGGAAAAGGGATGAAGGTGTGTCGTGGAAGAAAAAACAGATGGTGATCGCTTTGAAAAATCCGATTCAAGTTCGAGCGCTGTGTTTTCATCACGAGAGCGCTTTCCTAATCTGGGTGCAACGCTGCCGTCTCCCTCCCTGTGTATGCACAGCATACACCCCTTGGAGATCCTTCTGGAAATAAGCAGGTGGCAGGACCCGCACCTGCTTGGGCACTGGAGAGTCACTTTATCAACACCGGTGACCTGGGTTCACTTCTCCTGTCTGACTGACCCTGGACATACCCGAAAGGACCCCTCAAAGTTCCGTCCACCTCCACGGTGACCTGGAAGGTTCTTTTCTTTGCTCTGTGCTCCAAGTCTCCATGAGCCTGAGACAAATTATCCATAACTTGCAGGTAAATGTGTTCTCTGAACCTGAATATAAGGAGTGATCATCTAGGAATCATATTCTCTGGAGCAATTCCAGCATTATCCTACCCTGAACAGGATCACAAAGAAAAGGGAAATGAAATTTGACAAACGGAAATAAATTTTCTTATGGGGGAAAAGTGGAAGGGGCTGAGAAGAAAAGAAGAGAATGCCACAGACTAACACAATCCACAAAATTTAAACAGAATGAGAGCAAAGAGCAGGAAAACAATTATTCCATTGTAATCCAATGACAATCAAGTCACCAAGTTTCCCAAAAGCAATCCGTTCCCCCCACGCATTTCTCTGATCGGATTCTAACTAAAACCAAAAAGGCTGTTTATTAAAGAAGGGGAATTGGTTTTCCATTACAAGGTCTTTACAAAGACTGGAATATTGTAATCAGCACTTGGAAGATGGATGAGCCCAGAAACCAAATGCCCACTGAAGACTCCTTTATCAGGATGTTGGCCAAAACATCAATGCCTGCAACCATTTTCGTTTAAGTTAAACATACAAAAAGGATCACCGACTTGCCGAAGAGTCTCCTGTTTAAAGAGTGCATTCTTCCTACGAGGAACTAGAAGTTACGGCCCCCACTACCCAAGGCTGCACAGGAAATTGCTATCTGTTCAGGAATGACGTCACTGTCCACTGTTGATTAACCAGGATTTCAAATGCAGCTGACCCCAGGGCAGAAATGAAAAAAAAAGACGTAAGAGCGTTCTTCCCTTGAGATCAGAAAAGTGTCTGAGATGAGAGGTTTGATCCTTAACCTCTAGCTAATTTCTCCATTTCCTTCCAGCCACTGGCCATATAAACTGGAGGCAGATAAGGCGATCCAACTGTCAGCCGTAAAAACTGAAAATAAACAGAGGGTACCCATAGGCAGCTACTCGTTCACACAGTAAGGAGCACGTCTATTTCTGCATCACATCAGCTTCCAAGCATACGCCATGGAAGCTGATTTCCACCCTCAGTGGGACATTTTTTAGGGTAAACGGTGCAAATGGAATGGAATTCTAAGCCAGATGAGGAAGTAAGGGACACGGACATGGGTGTTTTAACGGGTTTGTGCTTCTCCAGGAACAGGAGAGCAAGCTGCAGCTTGCCTGATGCAGAAGCTGAACGAGGCATCACTCGTGTGCAAAGAGGATTCTGAAGACTGAGTGTGAAGTTCAATCTGTGATTACTACGGGATGTCTGTAATTTTCTCTCCCCGCTCCTCCAGCCCAGCTCCTCCCGGGAGGGGTCTGGCTAAACCCGACCTGAAAGCACTTTTGCTGTTGGAATTACCCATTTTAATCAGTTCTCTTTATTCCTTTGTTACGTGGGAGTCACCCTTCCAACAGGAAATACAGCCCCCAGAGCTTCAGCACAACCACACGGAACAGCCAAGTGTGAGGGACCTGGACTCCCAGCCCATCGCCGCTTCTTTTCTGTGCAGCAATGAAACACAGCACAGAATGAAAGGGGTCCCATTTCAGTGACTGGCGAAACACTAAGATGAAAACCAACTGCCTGAAAAACCAAGGACACTGGAAAACCACTGTCACGGACAAGGTATTTATCGGATAATTAAACTGCTTCACTGGACCACGTCACATGTAGAGGTAACAATCTCTGCTCACCCCTCAGAAAATGGGGTCACAGATTTTTTTAAAAAGGATTTAAGACATGATCACTTTGGTTCCTCTCAGGAAATTGTTAACAAGTCAAAGTGAGAACATAAAAAGGTCTTACCATTCACATCAAACACCTCAAAACACTAAGCCAGACAGTAAACTACCTTAAATGTATTTAAAGAAAAAAAAAAAACTTTTTTCAAGCAGTTATTAACAGTCAAGACGTATATACATTCATTTGCAAAGAAAGGAAACAATGGTGTGTTAAAATAATGAAAATGACTATTTCAACAGAAAACTTTACAGGTTAAAAATATAGGAGTTTAATTTTAAGTTCATCTTTTTTTTTAAATGACTTCAATAACAGCTAACCTCACCAATGCCCGCTCCTGACACAGCATCCACTGTGCAAGAAAACCAGAAGTTAAGTGCTTTCCAAACAAGGTAATGATTGGCCCATTAGGTACTTGAAAGTGTCCTAAACCACATAAAACTATAAAAGGAAACACACCAAAACAAATACGTACCTTCGTATGTTTCCAGGATGTGCACGGCGTCTCCTATTTGTAAAGAAAGTTCATCCGCTCCCCGCGCATCATAGTTATAAAAAGCTGTTCAGAGAGAAAAAGAGCAAAGAAGCTATTAGTAAAGGTGAGATTATGCTGGCTTGTTTTTGCCTGTTTTTAAGACTGAGATATTCTGCCTTTGCCTGGATCATCCTCTCTGATATCCACAAAAGGAGCCTTTTCTTTCAAGGGTCCTCAGTTTAAGTAGAAGAAATTCATAACCACTTATAATACTAGACAACCACAAGTGGTTTATTGTGGTAAAATTATGTGAAATTTGCCTTTTTAATCATGTTTAAGTGTAATGTTGAGCTCCATTACCACTATCAATTTCCAGAACTTTTTCATCACTCCAAACAGAAGCCCTCTAACCGTAAAGCAGTAATTCTTCACCCTCCCCCTGTCAGCCCCTGATAACCTGTAACCTACTTTCTGTCTCTATGGGTCTGATTCCTCCAGCCCCCCCACCAATGGAATCACAGAATATCATCCTTCTGTGTCTGGCTTCTTCTGTGCTGTGCTGAGTCGCTCAGTCATGTCAGCTCCTTGCGACCCCATGGACCATAGCCCGCCAGGCCCCTCTGTCCACAGGGATTCAGGCAGGAATACTGGAGTGGGTTGCCATGCTCTTCCCAGATCTTCCCCACCCAGGGATCGAAACCAGGTCTCCCACATTGCAGGCAGATTCTTTACCATCTGAGCCACCAGGGAAGCGCAAGAATACGGGAGTGGGTAGCCTTTCCCTTCTCCAAGGGATCTTCCTGACCCAGGAATCAAACCGGGGTCTCCTGCATTGCAGGCGGATTCTTTACCAGCTGAGCTACCAGGGAAGCCTGTGGCTTTTTCTACTTAGCACAATGTTTTCAAGGTGCACGCACATTATTCCATGGATGAAAACCTCATTTCTTTTCACAGCGGAATAACATTTATCATAGGAAGAAAACTGAAGCTATTGTCAGCAATGTTTCAATCATCACTTCATATACTATCATATATTTCCATTAACAGAACTTCTGCTAGAGGACTTTTTCCTGTCTCTGAGTCAATGACACATGGACTGAGAATTCCTTGAAAATCAAACTAATTTTAAAAGTATCATATAGCCAAAGTTGCTATTAAGTAAAAAAAAAATTACAGTCAAAGAGGCAAAAATATGTCTTATGTTAAGAAGAAATCCTTCAAACTGACAATACACAACACATGTCTGAACTCCCAAACATTTATCTGACATAAAGCAGTTCTATTCCTCCTAGCTGAGCATGCAAAAGTCATTCCATTAAATTCAGGCCATGCTTTTGCTCAAGAATGGAGATAAAGGGAAACATCACAGTGAAAAAAGGATGTTTACAACTCCCAAATATTCAATTAGCCCACTCTCAATTTAAAAAATTACAGTGATGCTGCTGCTGCTAAGTCGTTCAGTCGTGTCCGACTCTGTGTGACCCCATAAACAGCAGCCCACCAGGCTGCCCCATCCCTGGGATTCTCCAAGCAAAAACACTGGAGTGGGTTGCCATTTCCTTTTCCAATGCATGAATGTGAAAAGTGAAAGGGAAGTCGCTCAGTCGTGTCCGACTCTTCGTGACCCCATGGACTGCAGCCTACCAGGCTCCTCCGTCCATGGGACTTTCCAGGCAAGAGTATTGGAGTGGGGTGCCATTGCCTTGATGTTGTTCCTTCCCAATGGATTCTACCTTAAAAGATTTTTCAGACTTGAGGTAAATAAAACTCATCAAAACATTTCCTCGAGCAGGATCAAACTCTCACCCATCCATCCTGAACACCCTGCTGGATAGACTGCCCTTTACAGGCACTGTTACCAGGTCCATTGCTGGAATTCTCCCTGATCACATGACGTGCAAGCTTCTCATGCAATCACGGGGGGGCCCTCCTGCTGACCGACCACCTGGCCTTCCTTCCAACCATACACTCCTGGTCCCTGTCCCTATTTCTCCCTGAAAGAAAGAATCTGCCTGTTCCTGTGTGTCCCTCCTTATTCTTCCCCCACGAACGAGGTCTTCCCAGCAATGCCCCCTCTTCCAGAGGGCCAAGTATGTGTTGGCTCTTTCAACCCCTTTCTGCAAAAATACCCAGCAGCACAGCACACTTCCTGTCGCAGCTCCATAACCAAGCTAGTGAATGCGTTTGTGGTCTCTGGAAGCAGAGAGACTAGGCAGGCTACCCCCTCTATCCCTGTAGATCCGAGTGGCCTCCAGCAAATGGTCTACCTCTCCCTCCTCAGCTTCCCCAGCTGTAAAATAAGGAGACGGACTTCTACCTCATAGGAGGGCATGAGTACTTTGTGTCTTAAAGAAAATAATGCTGCCGACAGCTCTGTTGATTTGATGCAATGGGTTGCCCCCAGTAAACAATCACGCTTAGTCGCTCAGTCGTGTCGACTCTTTGCAACCTCATAGACTGTAGCCCACGAGGCCCCCTTCCATGGGATTTTCCAAGCAAAATTACTACAGTGCGCTACCCTTTCCTTTTCCAGGGAATCTTCCCAGCCTAGGGATCAAACCTGTACCCCCTGCATTGCAGGCAGATTCTTCACCCTCTGAGCCGCCAGGGAAGCTGTAAACACTCAGCAAATTGTAAAACCTCTTATTGTGTTTGGGGGTATTTTGTTTTTACTGCTATGAAGACTTCTCTTAATATCAGAATCCTTTTTTAAAAAGCCAGAATGAACAGATTATCACACGAGCACAAAACATCAGTCACCATATATATGTAGAAAATTCTATCTTCCCAGGTATTTTCCCATATTTTCACCCAAATTCATAAAATTTAAACGGCCTCAACTGACATTAATGGTTATTGGAAGTTATTAAGTTTATTTAGCATTTTATGGTGAATCTTTTAACAAGAAATAACTGCATTAGAGAAAGGAAGCTCAGAGCATATGCCGGCCTCTCCCAGCCCCGAAAAACCACTTCCGAAGCCTTTAGAAACCATAAATGCATTTATCACCATTCTTAACAGCATCCCTGCCAGCACGCCTATTCTATTACCGATGCAGAAAAAAAAAACACATCAAAAACAATACAAATAAAAGAAAATGAACATGCCCACTGTAAATACATTCAGGTCCCTGTGAAGTTGTAAGGCCCACACACAATAACCTTTAAGTAGCGGCCTCTCCATCTCTGAAGCAGGCAGAAAGGCAGTTGTGAAAAGCTCATACAAGAATCGAAACAGTTCTGAGACTGTCCTGGCAGTCCTGTGGCTAAGATTCTGCGTTCCCAATGCAGGGGTCCCAGCTTCAATCCCTGGTCAGGGAACTAGAGCCCACAGGCTGCAACTAAGACCTGGTGTATGCAAATAAATATATACTAAAAAATTAAATAAAAAATTTATAAATAACATTTATAAAATATTTAGTATTCTTGCCTGGAAAATCCCATGGACAGAGGAGCCTGGTGGGCTACAGTCCATGGGGGGGTCACAAAGAGTCGGACACGCTGAGCATGCACGCATAGCGAGGATTTAAAGAAATAAACTCAACTGATCAACAACCATAAAAACAAAGGACAGAGCCATTCCACATTTAACTATGACAGTGAGTCACTCAGTCGTGTCCAACTCTTCGTGAGCCCATGAACTGCAGCCCACCAGGCTCCTCTGTCCATGGGATTTTCCAGGCAAGAGTACTGGAGAGGGTTGCCATTTCCTCCTCCGGGGATCTTCCTGACTATGAAATGAGCCTTAAAGACCCACGATTTCACAGATGAAGGGGAAGGGGGCCTCAAATGACACAGCAGAGCCTGGACCACAACACTGGCCGCCCCGCCCACAGCCTCAAGAAAACCAAGTTAAAGGCATTGATACGGTGTTGAACGAGGAAGCAGGAGGGTGGGGAAAGCGTGATAGACAGAACGATGGCCCCAGAGACGTTCACATCTGAATCCAGAGCCCTGTAAGGCAAAGGGGCTCGCGGCCAGTGAGATGCGCTTAGAGATCTAGAGACGGGGGGCCAGGGTAATCGCAAGCCTCCATGAGAGGGAGACCAGAGCATCCCAGCGAGACGTGACCACGGAAGCACAGGCCCCAGTGGAGGGAGGCAGGGGCCGCGAGGCAGGGATGCTGGCGCCTCTAGACACGGGAGAAGGCGAGGAGAGGCCCCTCCCTGGGGCTGCCGGCAAGAACACAGGCTTGCCTGCCGAAACCGTGATCCTAGGACTTCTGGCCGTCCAGAACTGTAGGGTTATACATCTGTGGTGTTCTAGCCCCCTAAGGTTGTAATCTGTCACAGCATCAACAAGGAGCCCACAGGAGATATGTGGACAATGATTTAAAGGAGGTCTTTTGTGCTTGATTCATTCACTGCAGAGCAGGGCCCCCTAAGAGCAAGCATCTGAAGCCGACAAGTCTGAGGGCTGAGGGTCCCCAGTTCCTGGGTGATAGAAAAATGAGAACAATGCAATGAATTTTTTCTTAAATAAACCCAAAGGTCTTCAGTGGAAAAGACTATGCCCTACTCTGACACCTGACCTTTCAAATCTGCCCCTCTTTTGGGAAGTGGCGGGTAGGAGACAAACGAGAAAGACCAGACCCAGAGGCATCTTCTCCTTTACGAAGGATACTGGTGATGGATGGCATCTGGGTTTTCAAATGTCTTTATACGACACAAGCATAGGGATGGCGGCCTTTCTGCCGTTTGTCTTCTTTATCTCTCTGGTCTGTTAAGATGCGGGAACCCCTGCAGGAGAGCGGGGTCATCGTGCCTCCATTCACACCTTCAGAGAGAGTGGCCATCACCTCCCTCTGGCTGGTAGGTGGGCGCTTAATCGATTCCTCCTCCTCAAAGCCATTTAGCCTTTTTAATAGCCTGACTTGAGACAGGTGTCGCTGGGTATAAATGGACCTTCATGTGAATTTCTCAATCCTGGACCACAGAGTCTAGCGTAGCAGCTTAACTTGTTATTTGTATAAAAAGTGAAATGGGAAAAGGAGGTGGAGATGAACCCAAGTCGAAGCTTCTTTCTCAGGAGGACACAGGTTTGTTTTCTTTTGAGGAAGGGGAGGGATTTTGTTTTCATTTTTGTTTTTTTCTCTCAAAGAACCAGCAGCAGCCCAGAGTGAGGAAGCACATGGATCTGTTTTTCCAAAATAAAAAATGAGCACCCTGGTCCATGCTCCACACAGCTTAAATGCATCAGAGATGTTGAAAAGCCAAAGTCATCTCCTCTGCTCAGTCTCCTGATCAACCTGAAAAAAGGCTGCCTGGGAACAGAAGGAAAGAACTGTGGTTCATAAATCAGAGAGGAGGGCTTCCATTCACACCGAGACTTTTAATAACACTGATGGTACGACACAGCAGATGAAGATGGTGATGATGGTGACGGTGGTGATGATGAAGCCGATGGTGACGGTGGTGAGGGCGGTGATGATGGTGAAGGCGGTGATGGTGGTGAGGGCGGTGATGATGGTGATGATGAAGCCGATGGTGACGGTGGTGAGGGCGATGATGATGGTGAGGGCGGTGATGATGAAGCCGATGGTGACGTGGTGATGATGAAGCCGATGGTGATGGTGGTGATGATGAAGCCGATGGTGATGGTGGTGATGGTGAAGCCGATGGTGAGGGTGGTGATGGTGAAGCCGATGGTGATGATGGTGAAGGCAATGATGATGGTAATGACAGTGAGCACATTCTCTCGGCTCGCCAGTGGGCTAAGAGCTTCCCTGAGCCACCTGGGAAGCCCAAGAGGGTCAAATGCTCAGCTAATTCAACCCTTCCAACAGTCCTAGGAGATGGAGCTAGAATTTTTCCCATTTCCCTCATCAGGGTTTATAGCAGCTCAGAATCGGCCCATACATGAGCAGCCAGGGGCCCACCTGGATGAGGGGCCAGAATACCAAAGCTGAAAGGTCTCTTCCTCAACCCCGGCCCTCTCTGAGCCTTGCCCTCCTGATGGCTCCCTGAAAATTCCAACATCCAACCTGGATCCATGACAGGCAAACATGTCCAGGCATTCCTCAAGTCCACCAGAGTCTAAAACATCAGGCTAGTGGATTTCACATTCCTTACATAGAGTAACCCAAGCTGGGGTAATTTCAGAAATGTAAGACTGGTTTAACATCCAAAAACCAATCAATTAATTTACCATGTTAACAACAGTAAATAGTAAACAATCATATGATCACCTCATTTGGTACAGAAAAAGAGTTCAGTGAAATTTAAATCCTATTCAGGGAAAAACAACAACAACAAAAGAATTACTTGACTATTCTGACATCTGTTATTGTGGTTCAGCCTTTTAGTCGCGTCCGACTCTGGGAGATCCCATGGACTGCAGCACGCGAGGCTTCCATCCTTCCTTATCTCCCAAAGTTTGGTCAAAATCACGTGCACTGACTCGGTGATGCCATCCAACCATCTCATCCTCTATCGTCCCCTTCTCTTCCTGCCTTCAATCTTTCCCAGCATCAGGGTCTTTTCCAGTGAGTAGGTTCTTCCCATCAGGAGGCCAAAGTATTGTAGCTTCAGCTTCAGCATCAGTCCTTCCAGTGAACATTCAGGGTTGTTCCCTTTAGGATTGACTGGTTTGATCTTGCTGTCCAAGGAACTCTCAAGAGTCTTCTCCAAGACCACAACTAAAAAGCATCAATTCTTCAGCGTTCAGTTTTCTTTATGGTCCAACTCTCACATCCATACATGACTCCTGGAAAAACCATAGCTTTGACTAGGTAGACCTTTGACAGCATAGTATGCCTCTGCTTTTTAATATGCTGTCTAGGTTTGTCATCACTTTCCTTCCAAGGAGTAAGCATCTTTTAATTTCATGGCTGCAGTCACCATCCACAGTGATTTTGGAGCCCAAGAAAATAAAATCTGCCACTGTTTCCACTTTTCCATCTATTTGTGATGAAGTGGTAGGACTGGATGCCATGATCTTAGTTAGGGTGGGGGGAAAAAAAAAACACTACAGTCCATCCACCCATTTAACAGATGAGAACATAGAGCCCTCCAGAGGAGTCACGAGTTGCTCAAGGAGGCACAGTGATGGACAGCAGTCCTGAGACCCTGGGGTGTCCCTTCCAGACTGTCCCCACCACCCAATTCCTCCTAACTCAAGCCTACAACATCTCTCACTGAGATGAAAAATGACATTTCAGCGGGTTTCCTATATAAAATCTTTTCTTCTCTCCATCACCAAAGTTACCTTCCTTAAATCTTACTCCAAAACACTACACGATTTATCTTGGCTTTCTGAATCATGGCTACTCCCCCAGCACAGCATCCAAAGCCCAGTGGGACATGACTTCAGTCCATCTTTCCAATCCCCTTCTCCCCTACTCACCCTCCTCCAGCTCCACCTCCTCCCACCCCAGGCCTGCTCCTCCCACTGGGAATGTCACGTCCCACTCTGCCTCTGAAGACCCCACTTGTCTACAAGGGCCGCCCTTGCTGGATTCTGACTAAAACAGGAAAGTACATGTACACCTGAATTACTTGCTTGCTTCCCAACTGTTCTATAAACTCTGTGACAGCCCACACGTCGGCAGGGTTACTTATCTATCTATCTGTCTTCTCCTCCAGACCGAATCCTTGGGGGAAGTAAACATTTGCTCATCATTGGATTTCCCACAGTCGCTAGCACCATGCCTTGCAGGCACTCAATAAAAATTCACTGAATTTAACCAGACCACAAAGTATTTTTTCTTGCGAGGTTTGCAACAAGAGAGAAAGCAAACATTGTATCACGTGTTCTTCTTCAAAATGATCTTGACCTCTACAGACAGATCCAGAAGCCTGAGACGGATTCAATCAATAAGAAAGAGAGGCACAATATTAGCTTTCTGGGTTCTGCTTTGGGTCTCTTCCATCTAATGAGATAATCAGCCATCAGTGCTCGGGTTCAAAGCCGCCTTAATGCACCAAAGACCACGGGCTTGACCACACATCACTTTTCAAAATCTGCTCAGCTCCGAGCTTCTCTCTCTCTTCTACACACTGTCCCCCTGAAACATGACTTCAGCATTTCAAGGAGCCATTTAAAAGTTAATTAATTCTTTCAGAAAGTCAATTTGTGAAAATTAATTGCTCTGTTTGTGATCTCATTCCCTTTGTCCTGCCATCAGTGGTTAAAAAAAATTTTTTTTTTTCCAACAGCACGCATCTTTTCGGTTCTTAGGGCTGGGAAAAATGCAGACTGTGTCCTTAAGGGTATAGGACACAGGTCCTGGCTGTGGCCCCTGCAGGGCTTCTTTCTAAAAGGCTGGCTGCCTGCTGTCCTTTGGTTTCACAAGTCATCACATGGTCATCGAGTCCATGCCAACTAGAGACATGCGGTGTTTCCCAGACTCTGTCCAGCTCCTGCTGTGGTCCAGCAATGGACTGGGACTGATGCTGCAGAGATGGGCAGAACACGATGCTGCCCCAGGAAGTCCGTGTAGCCTGGTCTCTAAGGAACATGCTGGACCCACTCAGGAAGAGCAGTGCAGAAAGAATCAAATCATTTATGTATATCCACTGAACCTGACTCTGGGCAGAAAGCAGCTCCCCACCCCCACCCTATATCAGAGCTGGGATCTGGGTTGCCTAAATTTTATTGTCATAAAAGAGACGGCGCCCACTCAGTTGCCACTTTCTATGACCCAGAGCCCAGTCCTTCCATCTCTCTGATTTGGGGGCAGACGATTCAGGCAGGGTTAGAGCCTCCCAGAGCCCTGATTCATCATGACTCAGGGCAGTGCCTTCACCATCGACTCTACTTGCACGCAGCACCTAACAGTACTTGGCACAGAGAGAAACCCTAAAGTGGATGGAAGGAAGGAAAAGGAATCCGGACAGAAAACAGGAGAGGAGGGAAGAAGAATATTAGAGCCTGTTCCAAAGAACGCTGCTACAAGTGTTGTACCTTTAAAGATACAAAGTAAAATAAAACACTTAGGAACAAACTTAACAAAGAAGGCAAAACACTTGCACACTGAGAACTACAGGACAGTGCGGAAGGAAATTAAAAGACGTAAAAATATGGAAGGTCATCTCACGCTCATGGACTGGAAGACTTCATATTATTAAGACAGCAGCTCAACCCAGAGATCTACAGATCCAGTGCAATTCTTATTAAAATTGCAGTAACATTTTTGCAGAAATAGAAAAATCCACCCCACAGCAGCCCAAACAGTCAAAACAATATTTACAAAGCATAACGTTGGAAGCTTCACACTTCCTGATTTCAACACTTACTACAAAGCTCCGGTAATCAAAACAGTGTGGCTTACGCAGAAATACAGACTAATGCAATAGAACAGAGAGCCCAGAAAAAAACTCTCACGTATATGGTTAAATTGTTTTGATGGGGATAGCTAAGCCATTCAAGGGAAAAGACTATGTTTTCAACAAAGGTGTTGGGAAAACTGGGTACCTGTATGCAAAAAGATGAGGAATCAATCATAAAAAGTAACTAAAAGTAGATAGAAAACCTAAAAATGAAAGCTAGAACTACAAAGCTCCTAGAAGAAAAGTGAAAGTGAAAGTGAAGTCGCTCAGTCGTGTCCGACTCTTAGTGACCCCATGGCCTGCAGCCTACCAGGCTCCTCCATCCGTGGGATTTTCCAGGCAAGAGTGCTGGAGTGGGTTGCCATGCCTTCTCCAAGATACTTGATAACTTCTGTTATTAACATTTGCTCAGGTTGAGGAGCAAAACTTCAGGGCACGGGAGCAGGCAAGTATTTCTTGGATGTGACCCCAAAAGCACTGGCAACAACAGCGACAGAAAAATAGACGCAGGCTTCCTCAAAATTAAAACCTCTTGTGCACCCACAGGAAACCAGCGAAAGAGTGAAAAGGCAACCCACAGAATGGGAGAAAAATATTTAAAAATCCTGTATCTGATAAAGAATTGATAACCAAAATATATCAGGAATTCCTATAATTTAATAATAAAAAGCAAACAATACAATCTAAAAGTGCTCAAAGTACTCGAATAAACATTTCTCCAAAGATACACAAAGGGCCAAAGAGCACGGGGAAAGACGCGCAACATCACTAATCAAATCAAAAACTACGGTGAGATATCACTTTGCATTCACTAGGATGGCTATTTTTTTTTTAATATAAAATAAAAAGTGTTGGCAAAGACATGCAAAAATTATAATATTGCTTGTGGGAATGTAAAACAGTACAGCTACTATGTAAAACAGTTAAATGCGTCTTAAAACATTAAACTTAGAAGTACCATGTGATCCAACAATTACACTTCTGGGTATAAATTCAAAAAAAAACCCGAAAGCAGGGACTTGACCAGATATGTATGCAGCCATTATTCACAGGAGCTAAAATGTGGAAGCAACCGAAGTCTCCACCAACAGAAGAACGGATAAGCAAATGTGGCCTACACATCCAACGGAGTATCACGCGGCCCTAAAAAGGAGAGACGTGCTGACACATGATACCTTGAAGACACTGTGCTAAGGCAAGTAAGGCAGACACAGAAGACCAGATGTGCTATCATTCTTCTGTGATGTCCCTAGAATCGTTAACATTCAGAGAGACAGAAAGCAGAATGATGGTTCCCAAGAGCTGAGGTGGAGGGGAAAGGAAGTGAGTATTTAACAGGTGGAAGAGTTTCAGCTGGGGAAGATGAAAGCGTTCTGGGGATGGACAGCTGATGCCTTGCACAACCGTGTGACTGTGCTTAATGCCACGTACGGTACAACTAAAAATGGCAAACGTATGTCTATTTTATAATAATAAAAAAAGATGAGGCGAATAGAAGCAAAGACTGATCAAGTGAATGAGGACCCAGCATCTCTCATCTCTGTGAGCTAGGAAGCAAACTCCCAGTGGGCGTAGCAGCTTCCCTGCCCTGGTTCAAAAACACAGGTTCAAACCAGAAACAGAAATAAAGGAAAATGAGGGGTGATGAGCTCAAGGTCCAAAAATACCTCCAACTGCATTTGCGAGTGTGGGTCTGATAGAACCCATGATTCTAAAACAGATATCACTTTCAAAATCATGAACTTACTTCTTTGGGGTTAGTATCTTTCTTTTATAGGAATAGATCCTGTTTCCCTGCAAATAAAGTTCCCCGCAGCAAGACTTCATGCAGTGTTTGAATATCAGACTCAAGGAACTCATCTAAATAATTAAAGCGGTGGGCAGGGACCTAGTGAGATAAAGGGAATTTGTCTTTGGTGATTCATTATTTCTTTCTGCCTTTTGGATGGAAACAGGTGTGCAGGATGGTCAAGATAACAATGTGAAAAGAAATACATAAAAGAGTCTTCTATCACATTCTCACTGAAGTGACAGACACAATTCTAAGATACTTTAATATCTTTCTTTAGAATAAAGTATCCTTGTACGCCTTATCCACAACTAGGCGGCCTCTATCTCGATTCCATCTCATTCAGAGGGTTGCAGTGCCCCAAACATGCAGGTTGTCTTAGGAAATAGGCCGGGCTGTGCGTGGGTCTGGCTTTATTGCTTTTCTGTGACAGGAAAAATGAGCCCACTTTTCGACACTTTTGTCTCATAAACTCAATGCCAGGAGAAAAAACCACTGACTTCATTATGGATGGTCTTTACAAATCCACTCACAAATCAGAAAAGACTGAGCTGACCTGAAAATTATCTATTTCTGCATTCAATTTTGCTCAGCAACAAAGCGATACAGAGAAGAGATAAGGGAGAGATCTAATCTCTTTAATCATCCTTCTTCAGGCAGAAAGATGATTGCAGTTTGGGAAAATATATGCCAGTGAAACGACCTGGCTCCTACCCCTCCCCAGCAACCCCCCCCAGCCATGGACACTTTACAGTGACCTCGCCCCAGAGGACTGGGCCAACCCCAGCACAGCCAGTCCCCGGAGGTCCCCCACAGATGGCACTGCACACCCGCCTGCCACGCGGGACGTGCGTCCAGGGGACTGGACACCCAGGGGCGACTGGTCCCAGTGAGAACCCTCAGGAGGATGACTGGCAGCTGGGAACCCTCTAAGGCTCACCATCTGTGCCATGGACCTGGTCAGGACTCACAACTCCCCATCACTCGTCAGACTGCTGCTGCTGCTAAATCGCTTCAGTCGTGTCCGACTCTGTGCAACCCCATAGACAGCAGCCCATCAGGCTCCCCCGTCCCTGGGATTCTCCAGGCAAGAACACTGGAGTGGGTTGCCAATTTCCTTCTCCAATGCAAGAAAGTGAAAAGTGAAAGGGAAGTCGCTCAGTCGTGTCCGACTCTTCGCAACCCCATGGACTGCAGCCTAGCAGGCTCCTCCGTCCATGGGATTTTCCAGGCAAGAGTGCTGGAGTGGGGTGCCACTGCCTTCTCCAACTGGTCAGACTGGGTCCACCTAAAGGACGCACTGAAAACACACACAGGACTGGGGGCTTGAGGAGGCAGAAAGGAGCCAGCTCCCCATCACTAAGGACAGCTCTGAAGGAAAGGAGAGAGGTGAAAGAATTGGGCTTGGGCCTATCTATCTGTGATTCTCAACAATAAAGTCTCTTTGTCACAAGCCCCAGTTCCTCTTACTGGCCTTAAACTTTGACTTGTTCTATAGAATGGGGTCATGCTTTCTACTCTCTTCTTTTCAAATCATCCAATCTAATGTTACTGGCGATGAATAAAGGGAAAGACAATGGGAACACTGCAGAATGATGCTAATTTCTTTTTCTTCACAGCAAAAAAAAAATACGTATCTATCAGCTGTTGCTGTTGTTTAGACACTAGGTCATGCCCGACTCTTTGCAACTCCATGAACTGCAGCAACGAGGCTCCTCCACTATCTCCCAGAGTTTGCTCAAACTCATGTCCACTGAGTCGGTAACTCTATCTAACCATCTCATCCTTGCCGCTCCCTTCTCCTCCTGCACTCAATCTTTCCCAGCATCAGGGTCTTTTCTAATGAGTCACCTCTTCGCATCAGGTTGCCAAAGTCTTGGAGCTTCAGCTTCAGCATCAGCCCTTCCAATGATTATTCAGGGTCAATTTCCTTCCGGATTTGCTCTATATAGGGTAGGGTAGTCCCTACTCCACTCCAGGACTTTGTCCCAAAGCCTACTTCTGTCTGGGATGCTCTTTATTCCCCTTCTTCACCT
Organism: Aepyceros melampus; assembly: GCA_006408695.1. NCBI lineage: Eukaryota > Metazoa > Chordata > Mammalia > Artiodactyla > Bovidae > Aepyceros > Aepyceros melampus. Next base: position 675,869 of record SJXQ01012565.1, read on the forward strand.
GGAGGCTTGCTCCTCCAGGTCATCCAACACGTGTAAGGAAACCTTGCCCACCACTTTCCACCCAAAGAAAGAGTAAGCAACCCTCATAGGAGCGCAACAGCGCCCTCTGCCCACACTGATGAAGTGTTGTCAGAAAACTGCCCATCTGCTACCCACTGGACGACATGCTCCTCATGAAACAGGTACCCAATAAATGGTACCCAGTGGCTCAGAGGTTAAAGCGTCTGCCTCCAATGCGGGAGACCCAGGTTCGATCCCTGGGTTGGGAAGATCCTCTGGAGAAGGAAATGGCAATCCACTCCAGTATTCTTGCCTGGAGAATCCCATGGACTGAGTAGGTTACAGTCCATGGGGTCGCAAAGAGTCGGACACGACTGAGCGACCTCACCTCACCTCAGTAAATGCTCATCACGTGGGGCCTGCAGAAGGGCCCCTCCAGCTCCCAGTCCATGAGCCGCTCTTCTACAAGACCCTGCCGTAGTCCATCCTTCACCTCTCCACTCCAGACTCCTGCTACACCTGCCCAGCATCTTTCCATCCGCCTCCTTGCTTCACGATGCCTGGCACCCAGAGTGACACCAGTGTTGGATGAATCATGTAACAGATCAATACAGAGCTTCAAGACAGAAAACTATTACTTGAATCCTAAAGCTGTTGGAAAACACTGCAGTTTTATTTGCATCTATTTCCCATTAGGAAACTCAAGACCAGACCGGGGTCTTAAATAGCAGAGACAAATTCTAACATCTCAGTTCTGACAGTCTCACCAGGGAGGTATGTCCCAGATGGCTGACCGTATGCCCAGAATAAGCACAGTTTCACTTGGACAAATGGTGCCAGTGATCCTGCCCAGGACACCTGCACACTCAGCCCTGTTAGCAAACCACCTACCCTGGATGGGTTCTGAGAGGCGGCAAGACTGCACACATCTCGCTTGGCTCTGGGTGTGGAGAAGATGCTACCCAGGCAACCCAGCCCATCCCTGGTCCACCTTTCCAGGACCCTTCAAGAAGAGGCTTGAGTGGAGTGTGTCTGAGCCCTGCCTCAAAGGAGGGAGCCCAGGGTCCTGAGATGGCCAGACCCGGGCCACCAGCCTGTCGTGTCTGTTTTCTTGGGCATGTGGGAGAGTCTGATCCAAAGGCCTTCCTCCCGCCAAAGCCATCAAGTGTGAGGTCAAAGTCCCCCAAGGACTCAAGACAAATGTTTCTTTAGTTAATCGCTTGATAAATCTGCCTTCCGCGGATAGTGTGCAGACAGGAAGCGGGCAGCCTGGTCACGGAGAGGGTGCTTGCAGCTGGGTTACCCTTCCCAAAGCAGACCCCAGGAAGCGATCACAGATCTCATGTGATGGGGACACACAGGCAGGAATGCAGATCCAGGATGAGGCAGTAAGCAAAGCCGCACAAGCTGGGAGGGTGTCCCCTGCCCGCCTGTGTACTTCTCCAAGGGCTCCGCTCTGGCCACCCAGGAGCTGCCTTTAGGCTCAGAAAGTAACGAGCCTCCATCCCTCCCACCAGGCTGCTAAGCCCAGGCCTGGTCAGACCCTCTCTCTCGTGATCATGATTGTGAGTCCACAATGAGGTAGTGTGCCCTCCCAGCAGAACTGGCTACACACTTCTCAGAGCCCAGTGTAAATACAAGTGTGAAATCCTTGTTCAAAAATGACTAAAATTTTCAAGACAATTTGAATGGCTAACACCTTTTTTTTTTTTTTTTTGGCCTCATCTCGTAACATGAGGAATCTTAGTTTCCCAACCAGGCATCGAACCTGTGCCCCCCTGCAGTAGAAGCTAAGATTCTTAACCACTGGACCACCAGGGAAGTCCTGGCTATCAGCTTTTTTAAAAAAAACAAGTGTTAGTGAGGATGTGGAGAAACTGGACCCCCTGAGCACTGCCGTTGGGAATGTAAAATGGTGCAGCTCCCATGGGAAGGTTTGGTGGTTCCTCAAAAAGTCAAACATGTGATTAATATCTGACCCATAAAGACTCTGATGCTGGGAAAGATAGAAGGCAGGAGGAGAAGGGGACAACAGAGGATGAGATGGTTGGATGGCATCACCAACTCAATGGACATGTGTTTGAGCAAACTCCAGGAGTTGGTGATGGACAGGGAGGCCTGGCGTGCTGCAGTCCATGGGGTCACAAAGAGTCAGACGTGACTGAGTGAACTGAACTGAACATCTGACCCAGCAATTCCACTTCTGAGTATACATCCAAAAGTACTGAAACAGGGACTCAAACAGGCGTTTGTATCACTGTGTTCACAGCAGTTATCCATAATAGACAAGAGGTCGAAGAAACCCAACTGTCCATCAATGGATGAATAGATAAGCCAAACGTGGTCCATCCATACAATGGAACATGATTCAGCCTTAAAAGGGAAGGGAATTCTGATACAGGAGACAAGAAGAATGAACCCTGAGGACATCATGCTAAGTGAAATAAACGTGCATGCATGCTCAGTCATGTCCTGACTCTTTGCGACCCCATGAACTGTAGCCTTCCAGGCTCCTCTGTCCATGGGATTTTTCAGGCAAGAATACTGGAGTGGGTTGCCATGCCCTCCTCCAGGGGATCTTCCCAACCCAGGGATGGAACCTGGGTCTCCTGCATTGCAGGCAGATTCTTTACTGTCTGAGCCACCAGGGAAGCCCAGGTAATATGAGTCAAAAAGGACAGATATTCTATGATCCCATTTATATGCCATACCAGAGGAGACACACTCAGGGAGACAGCAGAACGCTGGTTTCCAGGGGCTAAGGGTGGAGGGGAGTCACAGCTTCATGGGTACAAAGTTTCAATTTGGGAAGACTGAGAAGTTCTGGAGATGGATTGGCTGCATAACAATGTGAATGGACCTAAGGCCACAAAACTGGACACCTAGAGATGGCTAAAAATCATCAGTTTTGTGGCATGCATCTTTTATCATAATTTAAAAAATAAGGAAGTAAAAGTTAAGGGCAGGGCACATGTCTCAGGACTGTGCGTCTGGCTCCGGCTCCCAAGCAGGGTTCCCTTTCCAGGATGAGGCTGCCCCATTTTGCAAGGGCAGTGCTTCTCCGGCGAAGTGGCTGCAAGCCTGACTGCAGTGTTATATTTTAATAGTCATTTCAATTGACTATAAAAATACAGCCTCACATAATAAAATTGCTTTTGCACCATGGTAGAAATACTTAGGAAGAGATGAGAAATACTTAGCAAAAGGCTATAAAAACCTATTTGCTTGCTTATAGAGCTGCTGCTGAATAGGACAAAAGCAGAAGGGAAATAAAGGCAGAGGCTCCATCTCAGAATACGCACACAGCAGCGTGTGCACCACCAGGCTCAACACACAGAATCTGCTCGGTGTTCTTCTTCAAAACACTGAACCGAAAATTGACCACCTTTCCATTATTTGTTTCATTTTTAACTTTTATAGCACCGTCACATCTGACATCGGGAAACACTCATTTCCCTGCAATTCCCCATTGTTCCCTCTCACTCACCACAGCAGGCTCTAAATAACACCACAGCTGACCATTGGAGCCACAACACCCACCTCCACCAAAATAGTTCCTCCACCACAGCAGTTTCCTAGGAGAAATCCCAACCACATGTGAGGTACACGCTACTTTGCTGCTGAATAGGACAAAAGCAGAAGGGAAATAAAGGCAGAGGCTCCATCTCAGAATACGCACACAGCAGCGTGTCCACCACCAGGCTCAACACACAGAATCTGCTCGGTGTTCTTCTTCAAAACACTGAACCGAAAATTGACCACCTTTCCATTATTTGTTTCATTTTTAACTTTTATAGCACCGTCACATCTGACATCGGGAAACACTCATTTCCCTGCAATTCCCCATTGTTCCCTCTCACTCACCACAGCAGGCTCTAAATAACACCACAGCTGACCACTGGAGCCACAACACCCACCTCCACCAAAATAGTTCCTCCACCACAGCAGTTTCCTAGGAGAAATCCCAACCACATGTGAGGTACACGCTACTCAGTGTTCCCATGAGCCCTTTGCTTCAAAGGCATCCAGTGAGAAAGATGGGGGCTCACCAGCACCACCATGAACCATCGTCATCACCAACAATACCAGCATCAACACCCCATCACCACCAGGCCCACCATCAACAATCACCATCACCACCAACATCAACACAAACACACCAGCACCTCCAGCACCAATCATCACCAACAATACCAGCATCAACACCCCATCACCACCAGCAACACCATCAACAACCACCACCAACAATGTCAGGATCAACGCAAGGGAGGTTCTACTATTCCCATTTCACAGGTAAAGCAGCTGAGGCACAGAGATGTGAAACTGTCTGCTCAAAGGCACAGATGCGTTGGGTTGGCCAAAACGTTCATTCAAGTTTTCCATAACATCTTATGGAAAGACCTGAATAAATGTTTTGGCCAACCTGATAGAAGCACGGGAACACGGCATTTTGGAGTCAGGCATCAGACATCGGCATATGTGTTGTTACCAAACACCCTGGCAATATTCTAACAGAGTGCCAACCCCCTTCCCCTGGGGCAGCTGGACACTGCTCTTCCTCCCTGGTCACCTGCCCCCTAGTGCTCCCTGAATAGCTCTCATAAAACCAGACAGAAAGATGTCAAAACAAAAGTCACATAAAATATCATCCAAATCACACAAGGACCGTCCTAAGCAAACCTTGTCACCAGGTCCTTTTTAGGTGAAATATTCCCTAGTAATACTTTTCCCCTCCAGATCCTTCCCACATCCGTCAAACTGCTACACTCTCCTGTCTACCATGGATTTATAGTTATTGCACAAAAAGGACATTCAATACCCCACACTCTCATCACGCAAAGAGATCTAACCATGTCCCAGCTCTGCCCTGCTCCCTTGGAACAAAACAAGGGCGCCCTGATGGCCTGGGGAGAGAGGGAGTTTGCAAGAACAGAGCCCATCATATGAGCATTCCTCACCCTCCTACACACTCAGGACCGTCATAGACGGTGGGGTAGGTTGCTGACTGCACAAAGGCTCAGGGTCAACAGGCATTTGTGGGAGGGAGGCCTGGGTGAGAGTCAGGGTTCTGGCACACCAGCTGGGCCTGCCGTCTCACAAGCTCCAGCTGTGCCGTGGCTGCTCGGAGGACCAGCCGAGGTGACGCAAGCCACACTGGCCCTCCACTCCGGGAGGGTGGACAAGGGGGACGGTCCCCTGTGAGAGAGCGAATGGAAAAAATTAAAGGACCAGAAGAGCTAACATACTTGCAGGGGCAGAAAGTTTGGGACTAATCGTAGCTGAATAGCTGGACTCGGGAATCACAGGTTTCTTAAGAGGTTGAGACCCTGGAGAATCTTAGTGGCTCAGCAGATAAAGAATCTGCCTGCCACTGCAGGAGAGGAAGAGACACGAGCTTGATCCCTGTTGGGAATATCCCCTGGAGAAGGGCACGTCAACCCACTCCAGCACTCTTGCTTGGAGAATTCCATGGACAGAGGAGCCTGGAGGGTTGCAGTCCATGATGTCACAAAGAGACAGACACGACTGAGCGACTGACTCCCCCGAGACTCCGGGGAGATACAGCCTCTGGTCCAGGGTGCTGGCCATCAGACCCTGGACCTGGAATCTTCCTGCTGCATCCCGGGCACTGGAGGGCCCTCTCCCATGCTCCAGCACGCTATCCCTGATCCTGCGCAAGGAGCAAAGGTTTAACATGCGTATATAGTTTATGTATATACATTTTAGTTTTTAGTATCATTGCAGGAGATATAAGAGACCTGGATTCAATCCATGGGTCAGGAGGATCCCATGGAGGAGGGCATGGCAACCCATTCCAGTATTCTTTCCTGGAGAATCCCCATGGACAGAGGAGCCTAGTAGGCTACAATCCATAGGGCAGCGAAGAGTCGGAAACGACTGAAGTGACTTAGCATACTAATCAGTAGGCTTTCCAAGTGAGCACCTTTCACACGCTCACACATACTTAATCTATACAAGATATGTAATGCTTTCTTTTTTTTTTTTTTTAGCTTTTAAACTAGGGAAGGTTGGCAATCCTTTCATCTTTAATAAGGAGCAGTGCTACCCTACATAAATAGACCTAGATTTCTCATCTTTTTAAAAGAGTTTTAATTACGCTAAAGAAAAGAACACAACCACAGCAAACTGTGGATCCCGAGTGAATGCTGGATGCTTTCGTTTCTCCCTCCCTTCCTTCCAGTATCGAGACCCTCAGAGTCAATGCTTGCAATGCCTCTTTGGACATTTGTACTTTCCAACAGACAGCATCACCATCAAGAAACAACGGGGGACAGGACTGCAAAGGAACGTCAGCTCTACTGCTCCACTGTCAGCGCTTCTGCACTTGTCACCCTTTTAAATCTAACTTTCCACATGAAAACCCATGCGAAAAATGCTGTTGTTCAAAATTTGCAAATAAAAATACCTATGTGTATAGGGACCTGACTCTGCCTCATCTCCCCCAGAAGCACAGGGGGTTCTCCCGCCCGGGGCGCAAGAGTAAAGGGTTTGCCCGCGGGCAGGGGGTCCGCACCCTGGAGCCTGGCGGGATGTGCCGCAGGCAGAGGTGCAGTGTCAGGGAGGCGAGTTCCCAGAGCCCTACCCCTCGAGGTACCCCACCCCTGGCCAGGCAGGCAAGGGCTGCCAGCGCTCAGGATGTGGGCGCCCCTCCCAAAGGCTGCCTTCTGCACCGGGG
>SJXQ01012565.1:685186-701575 GCA_006408695.1 Aepyceros melampus
AGTTTACTGTGATCCACACAGTCAAAGGCTTTGGCATAGTCAAGAAAGCAGAAATAGATGTTTTTCTGGAACTCTCTTGCTTTTTCCATGATCCAGCAGATGTTGGCAATTTGATCTCTGGTTCCTCTGCCTTTTCTAAAACCAGCTTGAACATCAGGGAGTTCATGGTTCACGTATTGCTGAAGTCTGGCTTGGAGAATTTTGAGCATTACTTTACTAGCATGTGAGATGAGTGCAATTGTGCGGTAGTTTGAGCATTCTTTGGCATTGCCTTTCTTTGGAATTGGGATGAAAACTGACCTTTTCCAGTCCTGTGGCCACTGCTGAGTTTTCCAGATTTGCTGGCATATTGAGTGCAGCACTTTCACAGCATCATCTTTCAGGATTTGAAACAGCTCCACTGGAATTCCATCACCTCCACTAGCTTTGTTCATAGTGATGCTTTCTAAGGCCCACTTGACTTCACATTCCAAGATGTCTGGCTCTAGATTAGTCACACATCATCATCCCCAAGAGGAGTCACGAAACTCAAGAGACTTGGATGGACAGACCTTCGAGACGTCCACCACGATCCCACCCACTGCAGGTCACCCATGTGATCCCCTCCCTGTCAGCATCAGCTGGACCTCGGGAAGGGCTTCCAAGCCAATAAATCACTGCAGGTGATGGATGTCATGCCTGTGATGAGGTTACTAAAGGACTCTGGCTTCTGTCTCTCTTTCGGTGTGTACGTATCTGTTTCTCTCTCTCATTCACTTTGATAAACCAACTGTCCCGTTTGAGCCACCCCACAGAGAGGCCCACACGGCAAGGTCTCCAGCTAAGAGCCCCTGAGGGACCTGCCAACAGCCCCCGTGCACGCATGGAAGCGGGTCCCCTCCCCACGGCTGAACCAGGAGGGGCCTGGGCTTGGCCCGCAGCAGCCTCACAAGGGTGCCGGAGCTGGAGGACCTTGCAAAGCTGCATTCCTGACCCACAGGAACCGAGATAACAAGCAACGTGTTAGGCCACCAGGCTGTGATGTGGGTCGTCACGCAGTGGCGGGAACTGACACAGAGGAGCAGGGCAGAGCTGGCTCGGTCCCTCCGCTCTCCGCAGTCTCCGGCCCCCAGGCGCCCCAGGCGCGCACCCTCCTCTGCTGTCATGTCCTCGGCTCTCCTGCCCGCTCAGGCTCCGGCCACCACGCCGCTGGAGCGCGCTCCTCAAGCTCAGAGACATCCCGGCCGGAGAGCCTCCATCCACTCTTCCAGATCACTTTCTCCTGGGCCTGCACTTTGCGGATTTCCCCTCTTCAGTCCCAGCCCCTGATGCTCCTCGGGGTCCAGCAGCCTGAATGGCTTCATCTGCCTCTATCCGCCACCATCTCACCAACCACGTGGTGATGTCCAACCCTATTAACGGTGCCCAGTGACCCCACAGCCTACGAGTGGCCCAGGAATGCCTGGCACTCAGCCCTTCCACACGGAGCGGCTGCCCATCATCAGACGCAGCTAAGATGTCTTGAACGTCCATCCCCAAGTCCATGCTTCTCCAGGACCACCCACCTGGACACAAGCTGAACCACCCACCCTGCCCCTCCCCCTCACAACCACGCATCCCTTCTCCTCCTCCTATTTCTCAAATGCAGCCTCTTCTCCCAACCCCTCCTGCACCGCCCCTGCCCAGGCCACCGTCCACTCTCACCTGGTCGGCCAACACAGCCTCATTCCCCCGCCCTTCAAATCACTGCTTACAGGATCCTACTAGAACCAAATCTGATGACATTACTGTCGGGCTTTAAACCCCTCGATTACTACTCACCAACCTGAGGATAAAGTCAGATTCTTCAGTGAGGCTTGCAAAGACCCAACTTAGCTACTGAACCTCAACTTGGACATCCATCCACCTCTGCCCACCCTCAGAAGCATCCAGGCTGAATGTCAACAGGCCATGCACTCCCGTGCCTCTGGGCCATCAGATATATTTATGCTACGCCTACCTGCCCATTTTTATCTCATTAATTCATACCTGTTCTTCAAATCTCCCACTAAGATGTCACCTCCTCCAGAAAGCCTTCCCTGATAGCCCTTTCTCCCTCCCACATTCCACCACTCTATCCTGTAGTGGCCTCCTTACTAGCCATCCCTCCATATCTATTGAGGTCTACACTGTCTCCTCAGGCCCAGCCAACTGAGCAATATTTTATTAGCACTTGGTAATTATTTGCTGAATATATATATTTAGCTAACTTGTTACAGAAAAAGAAACCAAGGCATGCAGGACAGAGGTCATCTGGCCTGAGGACACCCAGTGGCAGAGCTGTGATTTGACCCCAGGCAATCTGGCTCCAGAGTCTGTGTTCCCGACCACAGAAATAGTAGTCTTTTAAAGAAAGTAAAACAGTCAGATTCAAAGAAGGTCTTAAACCCTTTGTTTGTTCACTTTTAATGACCATTTCTAGATGAAAAAGAAATCAATATGTTTTAGGATACTAATTAAAATCACAAGTGCTCATGAAAACTGAAAAAAAAGTCCACAATGAGGTTGTGAAACACATAATCTATTTTCTGGAAAGAAATGCCTTGTAAATAAATACCCAGCCAGAAAAATCCCATAGAAAACTATCCTCTGCTTTCTATTACAAGCTTCCCAAAAGGACAGATTGTGGTTATCTTTTAATGAATTTTTGTAATGGTGAGTGTCTTTACAGGAAAAATAAGCAGGATGATATGTCTCTGCTTCATCACAGGTCTCAGGTTCCCAGAGACGGTGGATCCCCGGAGGCCAGCTCATTCCATTAAAGCCAACTTCCTACAAATCAGAAATAAGGAGCAGATTCATCCATTACTTTCCGATTCCCATGCTTGTAGGTCTTCCAATATTTATTTCCACTGTAACAGCAGGCACCCCGCACACGGCTTCAACCGGATATGAAAAGTGAGTTTCACTCCCCTGGCACCAAACCAAGAGATGCTGGGCTCCCCAATCTTTGCGTCCATAACTCAGAGTCAGTACGTCCGGACGAGGAGCAGACATCCCAGAGTGCCTGCACCCTCCGATCCTGGGCTCCTCACCACCGGAGCTCAGCACCCACATCAAAACACTCCAAACAAAGCACGTTCAAGACACGCAGAGAACCACTGGCAGAATCTTCACATGGGGATTGAACTCTTAGCATCCCACCTGCAGAGCTGTTAAGAAAGGAGAGAGTTTTCCAGGAAAGGCAATTATACTGAGACAGGTAAAAATCCACACACTCTGTTCGACTCTGACTTTGCCAGATTTTTATTTGCTTGTTTTCTGCTGTTGTTGGGTTGATTGATTTTGTTTTCTGTTTGTGTTTTAAAGGATGACTATAGAGTCCATACTACTAGACTTCCCTGGTCACTCAGTGGTAAAGAACCCGCCTGCCAGTGCAGGAGACACAGGAGACTCGGGTTCAATCCCTGGGTCAGGAAGTTCCCCTGGAGAAGGAAATGGCAACCCACTCCAGTATTCTTGCCTGAGAAATCCCAGGGACAGAGGAGCCTGGCAGGCTACAGTCCATGGGGTCACGAAGAGTCAGACACAACTGAGAAATTGAATGATAACAACGGAGTCTACACAAGCACCATAAACCAAAAACCATGATCAGGATTTAGGCACCTGCAATCCTGAGAAACCCATATGCAGGTCAGGAAGCAACAGTCAGAACTGGACACGGAACAACAGATTGGTTCCTAATCAGGAAAGGAGTACATCAAGGCTGTACATTGTCACCCTGCTTATTTAACTTATATGCAGAGTACATCATGAGAAACGCTGGGGTGGATGAATCACAAGCTGGAATCAAGATTGCCGGGAGAAATATCAATAACCTCAGATATGCAGATGACACCACCCTTATGGAACAAAGTTAAGAAGAACTAAAGAGCCTCCTGATGAAAGTGAAAGAGGAGAGTGGAAAAGTTGGCTTAAAACTCAACATTCAAAAAACTAAGATCATGGCATCTGGTTCCCTCACTTCACGGAAAATAGATGGGGAAACAGTGACAGACTTTATTTTTTTAGGCTCCAAAATCACTGCACATGGCAACTGCAACCATGAAATTAAAAGACGCTTGCTCCTTGGAAGAAAAGTTATGACCAACCTAGACAGCATATTAAACCAAGGACATTACTTTGCCAATAAAGGTCCGTCTAGTCAAAGCTATGGTTTTTCTAGTAGTCATGTACAGATGTAAGGTGAAGTCGCTCAGTCGTGTCCGACTCTTTGCGACCCCATGGACTGTAGCCCACCAGGCTCCTCAGTCCATGGAATTTTCCAGGCAAGAGTACTGGAGTGGTTTGCCATTTCCAGATGTAAGAGTCGGACCATAAAGAAAACTGAGCACCGAAGAATTGATGCTTTTGAGCTGTGGTGTTGAAGAAGACTGTAGAGTTCCTTAGACTGCAAAGAGATCCAACCTGTCCACCCTGAAGGAAATCAGTCCTGAATATTCATTGGAAGGACCAATGCTGAAGCTGAAACTCCAATACTTTGGCCACCTGATACAAAGAACTGATTCATTTGAAAAGACTCTGATGCTGGGAAAGATTGAAGGCAGGACAAGGGGACGACAGAGGATGAGACGGTTGGATGGCATCACTGACTCAATGGACATGAGTTTGAATAAACTCCAGGAGTTGGTGATGGACAGGGAGGCCTGGCATGCTGCAGACCATGGGGTCACAAAAAGTGGGACATGACTGAGTGACTGAACTGAACTTGCAATCTATCTACAAAATGCATTCTCCTTTGTTTCTGTGCAGGGCTTCGTTATACAGCGCAGCATGCATCCATAACCGCAGAACACGTGCCATCAAGCTTTCTCTTCCCCTCTGTCCACTAGATACCAATAAAAGCGTGAAGTTCCAGTTCTGGAAGGTTAAACTGTTGAAACGCCCTCTGGTCAGATCTCAGGGCAGATGAACCATCAAACAATATCACAAAGACTATCCTTCCAGACAAAGACCTGGCAGATTACTCTGGACCAGCAGGTCCTTGAAATACTGTGATGGAAAAATGTAAATGTACAGCTGATAATTACTTTGGTGGCTTATCCATCTGTTTGCTTTCTCATATATATGATTTCATGATTACATTTAATCACCCTCAAAAGAATTATCTGGGTGAGTTCACAGAGCAAATAATAGAGTCGCTATAATTCAATATACACTTTTGATTTCCCTGATAAGATAAAGAGTCAGCAATTACTGTTTGTTATCACAACTCCAGTTCTTGTCAATATGATTCAAATTTTACTTGATACACTAATTACATAAACCCTGGCCAGCTACAGAAGTCCGCTCTCTGAATTATTTGCAGTGAAGAGCTTGTTTACTGAAACAGGTACTTTGAAAAATTACATTGAATATAAAATGCCCCAGATTCTCTCTGTTATCTAATTTGGAAAATCACCCTGGTTTGAAAGAATACGCAGAATGGTGGCACGGATCTCCTCCTCCTCGGGCTGGTTTCTTCCAAATCATTTTCAATCAACTCCCAACAAATTAACCTAAATTACGAAGCAAAGCAAGCCCCCAAGTCCTCAAATGCCCCGTGGCCTGCCACCATTCCTAAAACCATGCTTAATTCACTGGATCAATTTCTTGTCAGTTATTGAAGCAACCAAAAATGTCCAAATCAGAAGTAAATTATCACAGATGGAGGGCTTTCCAAGGTTAGAAAGGCATTTGCATGCACAGTGTCCAATTCTGTGCGACCCCATGGGCTGTAGCCCATCAGGCTCCTCTGTCCATGGACTCTCTCCCAGGCAAGAATGCTGGAGTGGGTTGCCATCTCCTTCTCCAGAGGATCTTGCATCTCCTGCATTGTCAGGTGGATTCTTGACCACTGTGCCCCCTGGGAAGGCATTGGGAGGAAGTAAAAACTTCCCACTTGCTTCTCTTTCTGGCCTCTCCTGCAAATCTGTCTTCCCCTGGACTCTCTGCCACTCGAGCCCTGACCCAGGGCTCAGCTCATGGTCATGCCAACATCCAGCATGACCCCCAGAGGACAAAGGGCCCAAATAAGGCAGTCTGCTTCATTCAGGAACATGAACCACTCTACAGCCACCAAGAGAGGGACCCAAATACAGAAAGGCCTCCTATGTGACTTGTAGGATTATCAATACAATACCAAAGCACCCAGGATGAATGCCAGCAGCCAACAAACTCAGGTCTCTGAAGTCGTCCGTCAGAGAACACTGAGCTGGTAACCAAGGGGAGGCTATTATTGAATCAAGCCATTGCTAGTCAGGGAAAGGGGATATAAGTATTCTTATGGCTGACTCATGTTGCTGTATGGCAGAAACCAACCCAACACTGTAAAGCAATTATGCTCCAATTAAAAAATAAATACTTAAAATAAAATAAATTTTAAAAGATAAATATCTTTTTTCAAAAAATTAATTATCTATATTTTTATATTTTTTATTTATTTTTCACTCTGGTTGCACCGGGTCTTTGTTGCAGTGTGCAGGCTTTCTCTAATAGCAGCATGTGGGATCTTAGTTTTCCAACCAGGTATCAAATCCATGTCTGACATAATTGCAAGGCAGATTCTTAACAACCAGACCACCAGGGAAGTCCTAAGATAAACACATTTAAATTAAAGTAAGCAAAAATACTGACACTCCTTAAACTTTCAGTCAAGAAATAAATCAAAAGTAAACAGGTACATGCAAGGATAGAAAAATCTATTCAAAAATGCATAAGGAATCCCCAAATAATCCTGAATATGAACAAAAGCTGCAAGACTCACACTTCCCGGTTTCAAAATTTACTGCAAAGCTACAGCCACCAAAACGGTATGGTACCAACATAAAGAGTCACTTCCAAGCCAATGGGATAGAATAAAAGACCCAGCAATAAACCTTCACACGCATTGTTTTGTTCAGTCGATAAGTCATATCTGACTCTTTGTGACCTCAGGGACTGCAGCATGCCAGCCTTCCCTGTCCTTCACCATCTCCTGGAGTTTGCTCAAACTCATGTCCACTGAGTCAATGATGCCATCCAATCGTCTCATTCTCTGTCACCCTCTTCTTCTCCCACCTTCAATCTTGCCCAGCATCAGGGTCTTTTCAAATGAGTCAGTTCTTTGGATCAGGTGGCCAAAGTCCTGGAGCTTCAGCTTCAGCATCAGTCCTTCCAATGAATATTCAGAGTTGATTTCCCTTAGGATGGACTGTTTGATCTCCTTGCTGTCCAAGGGGCTCTCAAGAGTCCTCCAGCTCCATAGTTCAAAGGCATCAGTTCTTCAGTGCTCACTCTTTTTTACAGGGCAACTCTCACACCCGTACCTGACGACTGGAAACCCATAGCTTTGACCATATGCACTTTGTCAGCAAAGTGATGTCTCTACATTTTAATACGCTGTCTAGGTTTGTCATAGCTTTTCTTCCAAGGAGTAAGTATCACATGTATGGACAAATGGTTTTCGGCAAGAGAGTCAAAACTAATCAATGGGGAAAGGACAGTCTTCAACGATGGTGCAGGGAAGGCTGATATCCACACACCGAGGAATGAAGTTGGACCTTTACCTAACACAGTACACAAAAATCCACTCAAAATGGACCAAAAAAAGCTAATAGTTTCAACAGGAAAATTTGTGGGAATGCACTTCTCCTGACAGGTTCAATCATTTCTCTTTGATTATACACTAACATCTTCTATCCTTTTTAAGTGGGAATTCTGCCCTTTTTGGGAAAGATTTTGAATACAACCCTAAGCCTTAGCAACACTGAGATCAGAGGTCAGCAAACTGTAGCTCCGCCCAAATCAGGTCTGTCACCAGTTTGTTTATGGCCATGAGCTCAGGTTTTCACATTTTTAAATAGCTGGGGTTGGGGGGGGAGAATCAAAATAGAGTATGTCACGGCACAGTCCTCCAGTGAAGACACAGAGATGGCCACTAGGCACATGAAAAGATGTTCCACACTGCTAATTATGAGAGAAATGCCAACCACAGCTACAGTGAGGTATCATCTCAAACCAGGCAGACGGGCTGTCATCAAGAAGTGTACACAAATAGCGAATGCTGGAGAGGGTGTGGAGGAGAGCGAACTCCCCTCCCCTTAAACTGCTGAAGGGAATGTGAATTGGTGCCGCCAGTACAGCAGTTTCTCAAAAAACTAAAACTAGAGTTACCACATGAGCCAGCAATCCCATTCCTAGACATACACCCAGGCCAAGTTCACAAAGATGCATGGGGACTTCCCTGGTGGTCCAGGGGCTAAGAATTTGCCTCAGGGAACACAGGTTTGGTCCCTGGTCGGGAAAGTAAACTCCCACCTGCCAGGGAGCAGCTGAAGCCCTCAGGCAGCGACTGCTGAGCCCGAGTCCAGCGCCCACGGACCCCAGCTAGAGAGTCCACGCACCACAAGGAAAGAGGCCGCATGCTGCAACTAAGACTCAGCGCCCCACATAAATAGATACGCGCATCCCTGCGTTCACTGCGGCGTTATCCACAGCAGCCAAGAGTGTAAACATCCCACACGTCCATCGACAGGTGGATGCACCAAGAAGACGGGGCACGTATGTGCAACGGAAGACGACTCTGCCACGAGAAAGAATGAAGCGATGCCATCCGACGCACCACCGACGGACCCAGCGAGGATCGTACGAAGTGACGTCAGCCAGACAAAGACGAGTATCACACGCTGTCGCTTACACCTGGAGTCTTTAAAAGTGATACAGACGAACTTACACACAAAACAGACTCAGAGACATGGAAAACATCAGGATTACCAAAGGGGGAAAAGCGTGTGGCGGGTGGGGAATAGATTAGAAATTCGCGATGAACATGTACTTACTACTGCTGCTGCATACATAAAATGGGTAAATGAGGTCTTACTGCATAGCGCAGGGAACTAGTATATTCAGTATCTTGTAACAAACCACGATGGAAAAGAGTATGAACAGGAATACTATATATGTGTCTACACACATAGACACATAGCTGAATCAGTTTGGTGTACACCAGAAATGAACACAGCATTGTAAACCAACTATATTTCAATTTAAAAAAAATTTTTTAAGGAATATGTCATGACATGCAAAATTCATAGAGAATTCAAATTCCAGTGTCCACAAATAAAGTTTTATTGGATAAAAAACATAAACTCGGTCATCAGAAACCAATGAAATGTTTAAACATCATGGCGTTCTCAATGGAAAATTCTAGATGAAAATCGGCAACATCTCCACAAAGGGTTTTTATGGAGCCACACAAAGTGCACACCTTGAAAGAAAAGGTCTCTACGTCTCACGATCCTTATCATCATTCCCTGCCTGTAAGGGCTCCACCAAGCAGACAAGACAAAAATAAAAACTAAAACCCCATAAATTCCAAATAGGCGTGGCTAGCTGTGACACTGAGCCACATCCAAAGTCAACTCAGAGCAGGTGGGAAAACAGATAAAGTCGACGCCCATCCGTGAAGCAGGAATAAAACCCTAGAAAGTGGAGTCATAGATTTAAAGCCCAGTCTTGCTACACTGTACTTCTCCACGTCAGGTAACAGTGATTTTTTTAAGATAAAGTTAAAAGTCATCTTCAGGTATTTTCAGAATTTATCAGGCTTGGATCCTAAAGTGTCATGGCTAAGAAAAAGTGAACCAGTGACCCACGGCTTCTTGTAGAAAGTGGGGGTCTGTCACGGAGCCACTGTGACAGACCCATTGTGGCTGGTGGGTGATGGTGTGCGTGGCACACTCAAGTCACGACTAAGATCCTCATTTGTCACACAAAGGCATCCCTCTGGTTTCCAGCCTCAGTGGTGGAAGGGCAAATAAATGACAAGGCACGTTCCCTGCTATTTATCTGGCTTTAAGTTTGAGGGCAATGAGAAGGTAAACATGGGGAGATCCCTGGAAGCCTAGTGGTTAGGGTTCCAGGCTTTCACTGCCATGGCCTGGTTCAAGCCCTGGTCAGAGAACTGAGATCTCGCGAGCTGCGCAGCACGGCCAAAGGAAATAACAAAAACAAACACTAAACTACATCGTACTTAGCTGAAAAGATCATGGATCGCGGTGCACGTAAAAGCTGAGCTTATATGTGACTGGCTTCCCTCGCAGCTCAGTTGGTAAAGAATCTGCCTGCAATGCAGGAGGCCCAGGTTCAATCCCTGTGTTGGGAAGATCCCATGGAGAAGGAAATGGCAACCCACTCCAGTATTCTTGTCTGGAGAACCCCATGGACAGAGGAGCCTGGCAGGCTACAGTCCATGGGGTCATAAGACTCGGACACAACTTATGTCTAAACCTATATGTAATTAGCGCCACCATGTTAACAGTAAATAGTGAAAGTCGCTCAGTCGTGTCCAACTCTATGTGACCCCATGGACAATACTACAGTCCATGCAATTCTCTAGTGATCTCTTCCCCTCCCTAGACTGTTTGAAGCTCCCCGGTCTCACTTTATCTTCAGTGAGACCCAGTGTCCCCTCCACTGGCTCCCCAAACTTGGAGGAGTTGTAACTGTCAGCCCAGCAAGTCAAGAGTTAGGGAACTCAGCTTTAGAGGATGGAAGCTTCCAGCAGGTAGCCAGAGAGAGAATCTCTAGGAAGCCTCCAGGTCTCCACAGGATCTCACCTGTCCCCACTCTGCCCTCTAAGCCTGTCCCGGAGAAACATCAGGAAAGCACAACAGGGGCGTGTCTTCCCAGGGTGTCACCATACACCCAGGTTTGTGGTCTGTGGACTTCTATACCTAACTTTCCAGTAACCTTCTGGAAATGGGGTTTCTAATAACCTGGACTCAATGGACATGAGTTTGAGCCAAGTCCGAGAGATGCTGAAGGACAGGGAAGCCTGGCGTGCTGCAGTTCATGGGGTCGAAAAAAGACACGACGGAGCAACTGAACTGAATAAGCTGGAAATAGATCTACTCAAGATCTAATCTGTTCAATCTGTTTATTTTGAAACAGTCATAATTAGTAGCAGTGCTGGGTTAAATTTTGCTCCTCCCTCCTAAAAGTTATGTTCAAATATTTAGTCCCCAGTCCCTGTGAAAATGACCTTCTTTGGAAACTGGATTTTTGTAAATGGAATTAAACTGGGAAGGGGTCCTCTTGAATTTGCTGCTGCTGTTGTTCAGTCACTCAGTCGAGTCCGACACTGCGAGCCCACGGACTGCAGCACTCCAGGCTTCCCTGTCTTTCAACATCTATAGTAGTTTGCTCAATTCATGTCCATCGAGTCAGTGATCCGTCTGACCATCTCGTCCTCTGTCGTCCCCTTCTCCTCCTGCCTTCAATCTTTCACAGTAACAGGGACCTTCCAGTGAGTCAGTTCTTCACATCAGGTGGTCAAAGTATTGGAGTTTCAACTTCAACATCAGTCCTTCCAATGAATATTCAAGATTGATTTCCTTTAGGATGGACTGGATCTAGGATGCTAGGATCTCCTTGCAGTCCAAGGGACTCTCATGAGTCTTCTCCAGCACCACAGTTCAAAAGCATCAATTCTTCGGCACTCAGCTTTCTTTACGGTCCAACTCTCACATCCATACCTGACTACTGGAAAAACCATAGGTTTGACTAAATGGATCTTTGTCAGCAAAGTAATATCCCTGCTTTTTAACATGCTGTCTAGTTTGTCAGAGTTTTTCTTCCAAAGAGCAAGCGTCTTTTAATTTCATGGCTGCAGTCACCATCTGCATGGTTGTTTTGGAGCCCTGGGCTTCCTACTGTCTTCTAAGAAAAGGGAATTTTGGGCACAGAGACTCAGAGAGACACAGACAACGCTTCATGTGAAGACAGAGGCAGAGTAAAGACAGCCACCACATCCTGCCCAGTGTCCACTGCACAAAATGGGGACCTGGCTTCAAGTGTATAAGCTCTCCCATCTATTAAACTGCCAATGTCTCAAAATAAAAAAATAATTAAAAGAGGCAGAGACTGAGGTAATATTGCCATAAGCCAAGGAACGCCAAGGTCCACAAGGAGCCCCAAGAAGACACTAGAGCGAAAATCCACACCTCCAGAATGAAGCCAGCGGCCAACACCTGATCTGAGACTTCTGGCTTCCAGAACCGTGAGAAAGCACGTTTGGCTGTTCTATGTCACCAGTGTGTCACAGCATGTTAGGACGGCAGCCGAGGCCACCAACAGGAGAGCTGCGGTCCACAGACCACGCTCCCCACCCGGCAGGCACTGTCCGTGTACTCTGCACCCTTTAGTCCATGCGGTAACGAGCCCAAGAGAACGCAGCTCACTGCGAAGTGGCCCCCGCCACCGGCCCCCTGTCCAGGATCCTGTGGTGCTGCCATCTGTGACGCTCAGCCAGCATTTGCTGCGGTCAGATGGTAAAGAATCCTCCTGCAGTGCGAGAGACCTAGGTTCAACCCCTGGGTCGGGAAGATCCCCTGGAGAAGGGAACAGCAACCCCCTCCAGTATTCTTGCCTGGGTAATTCCATGGACAGAGGAGCCTGATGGGCTACAGTCCATGGGGTTGCAGAGATTCGGATACAACTGAGCACTTAACACACACGCACACACATGCACGCGCGCACACACACACATGCACGCACACACACACACACCAAAAATCTTGCCACTAACTTAAACACAGGATTTCCATATGGTCTGGCAATTTCACTCCGTGGCATGTACCCAAAAGAACTAAAAACAAGAGTTCCAACAAACAGTTATCCCTGAATATTCATGGCAGTATTATTCACAGCACCCAAAAGGTGGAAATAACCCAGATGTCCATCAACAGATATGTGAAGAAACAAACCATGGAACAGATACATATGGGGAGATATTGGGCTTTCCTGGTGGCTCAGAGGGTAAAGAATCTTCCCGCAATGCAGGAGACCTGGATACGATCCCAGGGTCGGGAAGATCCCCTGGAGCAGAAAATGGCAACCCACTCCAGTATTCTTGCCTGGAGCATCCCCATGGACAGAGGAGCCTGGCAGGGCTAAAGTTCATGAGGTCACAAAGAGTCGGACACAACTGAGCGTAGCCCACAGGGAGATATTACTCAGTCACAGGAATGAAGAATGAAGGAATGAAGCTTTGACACATGCGCCAATGTGGATGAACCTTGAAAGCAACATGCCGAGACAAAAAAGCCAGACAAACATCACATATCATATGATCCAAAGACGTAAGTCCACAGAGACCGAACAGAGATTAGTAGCTGCCAGGGCCTCGGAGGAGGAGAGAAAGAGGGGAGACGCTGCTTAAAGGGTGAGGGGTTTTGTTCTGGAATGATGTAAATGTCTAAAACGAGACAGAGGATATAATACAAGGCTGTGAGTGTAGTCAAGCCACTGAACCGCTCACCCTATCATGCTTAAGAGCACACCGTGGAATCTCGCCCCAATACCTCACTTTTCGTGTAAATCCTGCAACTGACTCATACACCGACAACGATGTCAGAACGAGCTCCCTTGTCGGCCTCCTCACTCCGCTCGCCCCTGCGGCTTTCAGGCCCGAGTTTCCACTCACCAACCCAGCCTGCAAGCCCTTGGCCCACATGGCCCACCACAGCCTGGGCAGAACCTCCCATGAACGCCTTGCCATCTGCTGCCCCTTCCCAACCTCAGCATCCGCAAGGCCCACCAGGAGTCCTCGGTGAAGCCTCCCAGAGACAGCCCACTAGCCACAACCAAGCCACAGATCCCTTCAAGACCAAGGCCAACACCCTGAATCCTCATCACTGCAACTGACACCCTAGACTCTTCAGAGCAACTCCAATAAAAAACCCATAAGACCTGGGTGTCGACGTTTAATCCATGCCACCACTAGGGCAGCAACCAGTATTAATCCCTAGTTGAGTGTGTTGCCATTTCCTTCTCCAATGCATGAAAGTGAAAAGTGAAAATGAAGTCGCTCAGTCATGTCTGAATTTTAGCGACCCCATGTACTGCAGTGTACCAGGCTCCTCCATCCATGGGATTTTCCAGGCAAGATTACTAGAGTGGGGTGCTACTGCCTTCTCCAAAAGGAAATGCACCATCCACGGCATGGAGGGGAAAGTAAATTCTAAAAATTACCCAACCAGCAAGGTGGCCAGAATTCGCCCCCTGCTCAGTCCAACTGTAAACAGCCCCTTAACCCTCTGGGACTCAGCCCAACAACTGCCCAGCCACAACAGGCCCTGATAATGAGCTGCTGAATCAGTCTTGACGCAAATAAACTTGCAGGGATTTTCATCTGTGCTCAACAGACCCACACACGGCTGCAAACCCCGGTTCCTTCCGCCTCCCTGGACAACGTCGCTTTTCAGGTTTAGCACATTTTCTTCCCGGCAGTCCTTCCGGACAGAGGCGCCACCCTCAAACAAGACGTATGAAAATGCTTCTAGAGATTAAATGTCCACAGCCAGGCTCTGAAAGTGACCTGATTAAATACTTAGCCATAATACCAGTCTAGACTCAATAGATCAAACCTTTCTGGCTCAGAGCAACAGTGGCTGTGTGGCAATTGTGCAAAATAACGCTTATAAATGGAAGAAAGGAAGCCCATTTCTTCTGATTTTCTGGTAAATTGGGGGTTGGAGACTTAATAACGCCAGGCCAGTTTACAAGTCAGACAGCGGGCTCTGTGGAGGCCCCCCGGGGGCAGAGACCAGCCATCAGCCTCAGACACAGCTCTGGGAATAAATGAAATGAATCATGGCCAGGGGAATCAATGCCCCTACCCTCCAGCTTCTTTAAATGCCTTCTTTCCAAGTGGGGCTTGGAGACCGTCACTTCATTCTGTTTTAGGTTTCTGAATCCAGGGAATGCCCTCATTCCGTTCCTCTTTTATTCTTTCAGCTTCTCTAACAAGCCACTCAATCCGGCTCCAAACCTCATATACACAGTTCCCTCTGCTGGGATCACTCATCCTGACTGTTCTGCTGGGTACCTGCGGGAGGTCCCCCAGGTCTCTCTAAATGATACTTGCTCCTGCCAGCGCTCCTAGACTGTCCGGCCCCTGGGTAGGTGCCCAGGAACACAGCAGATACCGTCACTCTTAGAGAATGCTCACTCCTGGCATCAGTATCGACTTTACAGCTAGACAGCAGGCAACCCAAAGGCACATATTATGTCTGCCTGGGTCTTTGGTGAGTCCCCAGCACCTCGAAGGGTGTCTGCCATGTAGACTCTGACTCAGCGTCAACTGAGTGATGAAGTGATGAAGGAATGAAGGAAGTAACTCAGAGACAGTCTCTCTGGAGGGAAAGAAATGACCAAGACTTCCCTGGTGGTCCAGCGGTTAAGACTCTTTCCTTCTAATGCAGGGGGCTTGGGTTTGATCTCTGGTCAGGGAATTAAGATCCCATGTGCCATGAGGCATTGTCAAAAAAATCTAAAAAGAAATCTAAGTAAGAGATCACTTACTAAGATGCCAACTGGAGAGCAGGCTCATCAGACAAAGGCCCCACACACACCTCAGGGCCTTCACCCCTGGGAGGGATGGCCGTTCATTAGGCATTGCCTATTTGCCTCAAGAAACTGGCCAAGAAACTCCACGTCACATCCAAATTGAAGGAAAAAAGCAAATCAAAGAGAGAGTAAAAACCTACCAGCAATATCACACACTTGCACATGAGACACCACGAGTCTCCAGACAATTCTCTAAAAATATGAAGCAGAGCAGACCAGGACACATGGTCTCTGAGCATCACCTTCCTCCCTGAATGAAGACCAGAAGCACCTCTGCACCTGTTTCTCAAATGCATCTGTGCCCGAATGTTCTGAATCGGGGCCACCATAGCAAATGACTGTAGACGTGCTAGCTATGAAATATCTCCCAGGTCTGGGAGTCCAAGGGCCCAAAATAAAGGGCAGGGGCAGGGGAGCTCCCTCCTCACAGCCTCTAGCTCCTGGCAGCCCCAGGCACTCCTCGGCGTCCCTGGGCTCCTGCAGCTCAACTCTAACTTCTGCCTCTCTCCTCACATGGTCTCTCGGGGGTCTGCCTCTTCTTATAAGGACCAGGCACCTTGAATTAAAGGCCAACTCTAACCTAGAATGCTGCTGCTGCTGCTAAGTCGCTTCAGTCGTGTCCGACTCTGTGCGACCCCATAGATGGCAGCCCACCAGGCTCCGCCGTCCCCAGGATTCTCTAGAATGACCTCATCTTAACTAATTGTGCGTGTATGCATGCTAAGCCACTTCAGTCGTGTGCAACTCTTCAACCCTATGGAGCCCGCCAGGCTCCTCCCTCCAGGGAATTCTCTAGGCAAGAATACTGCTGTGGGTTGTCACGCCCTCCTCAGGGAATCTTGCCAACCCAGGGATCGAACCTGCGCCTCCTGCAGCTCCAGCACTGGAGGCAGATTCTTTACTGCTGAGCCACTGGGGAAGCCCCTTAACTAATTAACTAAGACAATTATATCTCCAAGGACCCTATTACAAATAAGATCACAGTTTAAGGCACTAGGAATT
>SJXQ01012565.1:722992-738376 GCA_006408695.1 Aepyceros melampus
CGTTGCGGGAAGGTGACCTCTTGCTGGACTGTGGAGTGAGTGCATTGACCTGGAGACCTCAGCCTCCTTTGGTCCCAGAAGCCTCTGCAAGCTGAGTAGGACAGGAGGTCTGTGAAGAGGGGGAAGTGGGGAACTGGAGAGAGGGTGCTAGCTTGGAAAGGAAACCCCAGTCCCCGCCTGGAGCAGACACACTGGCCTCTTAGGAACTTGGTGTCCACTCTGCTAAGCGTCCTCAGGCTCTTGTGTTTCCCGCACCAGTAGAAGATTGGGGCTTCAGATTTTCTTCAAGTTAAAACAACATACACACATTCATTTTTACCATAATTTCGTTAAAGAATAGAAAGATAAAAACCAAGGAAAGGAGGAAGGAGACAGCCTCGGGATGGAATACACTTGGTGTCATGGAATATTAACTCATACCCCCAAGAACCACTGACAATGGCAGTAGGCCGGGAAGTCTTCAAGATTTTTTTTTTTTTTTTTTTTTCCTGGCTGCCCCAGGTCCTAGGTGTGACATGTGAGATCTAGTCTCCTGACCAGGGATTGAACCCCAGTCCCCTACATGGGGAGCTCGGAGTCTTAGCCACTAGACCCCCAAGGGAGTCCCAGCCTTCAAGGATTGGAGGAAGGATGGTAAAAAGATTGGAAGGCTCCATGGGGTAGGGACAGTGCTGGGTGGGGGAGCTCGGGGAACGGGCTGGGAAGACCGGGAAGGCCACCATCCTGATGTAGAGAAGGCCTGTCACCTGCCTTCCGGGCCACTTTGAGACAGGGAAATCTCAGCATTCCACCCAGAATACTGATTAAACGCTTGAGGATGCCTTAAGAGCTTATCCGTTTGGGTGTCTGAGAGGCAACCTCTGCCTCTCAGTTATGTTACCCTTTGCATAACAGACAACTTGAGAGTTGTCTGAGGGTAACATAAGAACTTGAGAGTTCACAGAAGCAACCACAGATTCATAGAAAGTCACAGGCCCTGTTTTACTGAAAAGAACCCGAGTCCCACAGATGGAAGGGACTGGGCTCCAATCACACCCAGCCACATGCGGGCACTTAAGACTTCCTGTGGAAATTAGAAACCTCGGGAGCTCAGGCCCTGAACGCATGGCCTGGTCACCCTGACCCCTGGAGGTGTGAAGGTGCTGTCCAGGAGAAGCAGGACACTCTGAGACCAGTGACATGATGGCCTGACCTACTCTAGGTCAGAACAGGCTTCCTGGGGAAACAGAAGCTGCCCAGACTTTCAGGAAAAACAGATAGTAGCAGGGGAAACCGCACATGCAAAGGCACTGGGTTGGGAAGGAGCACAGATGCTTCAAGGGACTTCAATCTTTCCTGAAGCACAGGAAACCAGGGGAAAAGGCCAAGGAATGAGCCTGTAGCAGAAGGGCTGTGTTGGTCTTATCAGGAATGTGGAATTCTGCAAAGAAAACCTGGGAAACATTTTAATGATACTGATCTCTCTTGTGTCCAATGTTTTGGCTTTGCTTATGTGGCTACACATGGAGGCATATGGCTTATTGTAGTGAAAGATGAGGAGCTTGAGAGCCATATGCAACTCCGAGTCCTGGCCTTCCTTTGCCAGCTGTGTGACCTTCTCTCTCCGTTTCTAGCCGGTTCTGCTCCTAAACCTTAGTGTTCTGATAGTTCTGTGTATAAACTAGGGGCAATGATGCCAGCCTCTTCTGAGGATCAAAGGAGAAGATACAGCTGCACAGCTGAGACATCCTCTAGTTATACTTGGTTTTCTCATCTGATGCTGCCCCCAGGGATTTTGCCTAATAACATCATGGTTCACACTTTCTATAAGTTTCCAGTTTCACTCTGATGCAAGAGACCCACTGGAAAAAAATACATATAATATGGCATGGGACTTGCATATTTTTGTAAGACTGTGATACAAGTAAATTTCTTGGAACTGCCCTGGTAGTTCAGTGGCTAAGCCTCCTCCCTGTCAAAGCAGAGGGCCCAGGTTCAATCCTCGGTCAGGGAACTCAATCCCACACGCCCGACTGAAGATCTTGAGTGCTGCAACTAAAGATTCTGCATGCTGCAACTAATAATTGGCACAGTCAAATAATTTTTAAAAATAAATAAATTTCTGAAACAGAATTTTAAAACTCCAGATGAACCACAGACCATGTGTTGGAGACAATGAAGTTTTGATCCCGTTACTTCGATGTGTGCCCAAGCTTGGCCACCATCCATGCGGCTCTGAGAGGTTTGTCGGCGTACCCTGGCTGACTCCAACAATGGTCCCATCTAGAGGCTGGAAACTGAGTCCAGGCCTGGCTCCTTGCCCTGTGATTGCATGAACTCTAGGTTGGCATCGTCTCCAATTCCACGAGCCTGGGGGTTTTAATGAGCTGGCGTTTTTAACTCCTGAGTTGCCTTGGGTGGGCCCCTGAGCTCAGCCATCCCTCCCGGGCTTCACACAGGAATCAGGTCTCTGCTGGCTTGCAGCGGCCCGCCCAACAGCACCGCGGCTTCCGGCAAGCCAGGCCTGAAGATCAGTGGGGGTTCAGACTAGGGGCCCCTCCCAAGATAAGGCAGAATCCTAAGAGAGGGCCATGAAAAAGCATTACAGTTTATTTAGATTTTGAAAATTAAAATTAATTTGTTTCGTTGAAAAAAGTTTTCCACATTCACAATGCAAACGTGGGAGGTCGATTCAGCAAAATCTTGCCCGGTGGAGGTGGCAGAAGGCACAGTGAATGAGGGAGAGGGGCAGGAACAGAGGATGGTGAGACAGAGATGTGGGGAGTTCACACACTTCCTCAAGGGGCTTCATCACAGGCTACCCGCCACCTGCAAAGGGAAGAATGTGCTGTGCGGTGAGGCATATACTTGCCACCGCTTTGATCCAGTAGCAGATGTTAGCATTGTATTACATGACCCAGCATGTGGTCACAGTGCTTAATGTCACACAATGAAAAAGTATAACCCGCCTCTCCCCGCAAAAAAAAAAAAAAATTATACTCAAGACTTCACGTCTAAATTCCAGGTTACAGGAAAAAGAGAAGAGTGAGCGAAAGTTAAATGACACCAAAGGACACTTCAGAACCCCTTGTTTAGGGTGGGTGGACTTAGGTCTTTCAACTTAAGAATGGTACGAAAGTGAGGTGCATCCGGTACAAACCTCAGCTCGAATTCTGAATTTTTAATCTTTTCCAATACTTTGGTCACCTGATGCAAAGAACTGACTCATTTGAAAAAACCCTGATGTTGGGAAAGATAGAAGGTGGTTAGAGAAGGGGATGACAGAGGATGAGATGGTTGGATGGCATCACCAACTCGATGGACATGAGTTTGAGTAAGCTCCGAGAGTTGGTGATGGACAGGGAAGCCTGGCGTGCTGCAGTCCATGGGGTTGCAAAGAGTCGGACACAACTGAGCGACTGAACTGAATTGAATCTTTTCCTGGGCTAATAATACAGTTCTATCTCCTGACGCTGGGCAGCAGGTGGGAGCCACAGCTCCCAGTCAGCCCTCAGTCAGGAGGGGCAATGACCAGTAAACATACAATCATTCTGTATCCAGACAACCAACTATTCTGCTCTTTACTTCAATACAGTGTCGAATCAATTACACAAAATGTTCAACACCTTCTTATAAAACAGGCTTTGTTTTGCCGCACTATAAGCTAACTTAAGTACTCTATTAAAAAAATGAAAGTCAGGGGACACTTCCCTGGTGGTCCAGTAGTTAAGATTCCATGATTCCAATGCAGGGGACACATGTTCATCCCCTGGCCGCAGAACTAAGATCCCATATGCCTCGTGGTTGGGCCAAGGATTTTTCTTTAAAAAAAAAAAAAAATTCTAAGTGTGTTTCACATAGACTTGGCTAAGTGATGATGTTTGGTAGATTAGTGTGTTAAATATATCTTCAACTTAATGATATTTTCAACTTACAGTGGATGTAGTAGGGTGTAACCTTATTATAAGTTGAGGAAAACCTGTATAGTTACATTAAGACAGAAGGGAGGCTCTTTTATAGGACAGTGGTCTGGTGTCAATGAAAGTGCAAGTGCTAGTCACTCAGTCACGTCTGATCTTTGTGACCTCATGGACTGTAGCCCGCCAGACTCCACTGTCCATCCATGGGATTCTCCAGGCAAGAATCCTGGGGTGGATGGCCATTCTTTTCTCCAGAGGATTTTCCCTATCCAGGGAGTGAACCTGGGTTTCCTACAATTGTGGGCACCTTCTTTAGCATCTGAGCCACCAGGGAAGTCCAATAAGTCAGTATAATTTTGAAAAAAAAAAAAATAAGAAAGAACTATTCTAGATTTTTAAAAATTTAAGAAATGTAAGAAATGCACTTCTAGCCTGGATACTGCTCTTAGCAAACGGACTTTGAGAGTTGTTGAGGACAAGAGACGATTTTAACTGTGAACCAATAGTACATAATATTTTTAAATTATTTATTTTGTCAAGTGTAATAATAGTTACTATTATTAATATAACTTGTAATAATAGTTATTATTATGTAATAATATATTATAGATAATATATCAAAAGAAATCCTTAGGACTTCCCTAGTGGTTCAGTGGTTAAGAATCCGCCTGTCGATGCAGGGGACATGGGTTCAATGCCTGGTCCGGGAAGATCACGGTGGCCTCAGGGCAGCTGAGGCCACAACTGCAGAGCCTGAGCTCTAGAGCCTGCGAACTGAAGCTGCTGAGCCCATGCCCCCCTGGAGCCCGAGCTCCGCAACAAGAGAAGACACCACAATGCAACAAAGAGTAGCCCCACTCGCCACAACTAGAGAAAGCCCAAGGGCAGCAGTGGAGACCCAATCCAGCCGAAAATAAATACATTTTTTGGGAAAACTCCTTATGTTTTAGAGATACATGCCACAGTGTTTGGAAGCGTGTCATTTACTTTTAAATACTACAAAAAAGAAAAAAAGATGAAGCAAAATTGTTCAGTCTAGGTGATAGGTTTATGCATGTTTCATCTTTATGTTTGCAATTTCTTAATAAGTAAAGTTAGAGCAGGGGAAGGGAAGGGCTTGAGATGTGAATACCAGCTTATGAAACAGTTGCCTGGACCGGCCTCGCTGCAGTCACCTGGCTCTGCTTTGCATTCCAGGTGCCCTGCTCAGCATTCTCTGTGAAGATCATTAAGGCAGACCCTTGATGTTAAACTTCAACCAGCTCCGTAGAGCAAATAGGTTGTTCGGTAGAGGATGCTGCCTGCAGAGCCTGTGTGCCTGGTGGGCAGATGCGCCTGTGAATATAAATGCAGACCAAGCAGTCCTCCGCACGCTGAGCACACACAGAAACGAACTCTGGGACTGCAGGCCGGGACGCCTGCAGAAAGGGGTTACCGTTGAGCAGTCACTTGGTCGCGTCCGACTCTTTGTGACCCCATGGACTGCAGCACGCCAGGCTTCTCTGTCCTTCACTGTCTCCTGGAGTTTGCTCAAATTCATGTCCATTTAGTCAATGATGCCATTCAATCATCTCATCCTCTGTCACCCCCTTCTCCTCTCTCCTTCAATCTTTCCCAGCATCAGGGTCTTTTCCAAGGAGTCAGTTCTTCACATCAGGTGGCCAAAGTATTGGAGCTTCAGCTTCATCATCAGTCCTTCCAATGAATATTCAGGACTGATTTCCTTTAGGATGGACTGGTTGGATCTCCTTGCAGTCCAAGGGACTCTCAAGGGTCTTCTCCAGCACCACAGTTTGAAAGCATCAATTTTTCGGCACTCAGCTTTCTTTATAGTCCGACTCTCACAGCAGTACATGACTACAGGAAAACCCATAGCTTTGACAAAGTGATGTCTCTGCAGATATCTCTTCAGGAGGGGGAGCATCCTGAAACAGAGGGAGCCCTGGGTGCAGGTGGCAAGGCCCGAGACAGTTGAGTTCTTGCTCCCGGAGGCTGGACTCCCTCAGGGTCCATTCAGCACAGGGTAGCGTTCACAGAGTCAGGCAGACACATTACCAACATCTTGGCAACTGTCTGACTCTGGGAAAGTTACCTCAGTGTTCTAAGTTTCTTCATTTTAAAAGTAGTCTGACTTCTAGAGCCTCTGGAATATTTAATGAGATGATAACAGTGCAGAGCTTCCACTGGGAGGGGAATCCAATAAAGTGGTGGTTTTCACTACCAGACACGAGGCACTGCAAGGCAATGACCCTGAAGAAGAGAAGCGAATGAGGTGCATCCTATGGCAGCCCAGCTGGCTTCCTGGAGTCAGTTTCTGGGCTGCAGCACAGGAAGGGGAACTAAATTAAGCCTAGGGTCTCACTCACTGAAAATAGATGTTAGAGTTCAGAGATGCCAAAGCTGCTAGGACTTGCAGGTCATGGGGTCCAGGAGAAGGGAGCTGTCCACACTGAGAGAGAATTCCAGAGATCTGCAGAAGGGCTCCACTGAGTCTCTGAGTACTATGCACGTGAAGATTGAAACTCTATGAATCTGGCTGTGGAAATAACACCAGGAAGAAGCAGGCCCCAAATAACTCCCAGAGCTCACAGGGGAGTTATGACCTTCAGCCACATTGGACAGACCTCATAATATAGAGTGGAACAAGTAGAGACCTCCTAAGGATCTCACCTTCATAGTGGGACTACGTGAGACCTAGACCAAAGGCTGCTCCAGCAAATTATAAAGCCGAAAAGCAAGCTTAGACGAATGAAGCTGAGCCCAAGTAACGTAACAGTATACCATACAAAATCCAGTGCTATTTAAAAGAATACAATAAAATCCAGCACCCAACAATATAAAGTTCACAATGTCTGGCATCCAACCAAAAAGGACCAGACATGCAGAGATACAGGAAAATGTGACCTGTAACCAGGGAGACAAAACCTATCAGTAGAAACAAACACAGAAATGACAGCAATGATGTCATTGTTAACAGCAGACAAAGACCTTAAAACAGGGTTGTCAACATGCTCCAAGAGCTCAGAAATGTAGAGGAAAACATAAAAACGGTCGGGAAAGAAGTGGGACCACTAAGTCGGAGTCAGTGCTCGTAAATGGGAGCAGCCTTATTGTCATGGTGGGATTAGCAGCAGAGGATGAGATGCTTAGAAAATAACACCAACTCAATGGACATGAACTTAAGCAAACTCTGGGAGACAGTGGAGGACATGGAAGTCTGGATACTGCAGTCCACAGGGTTGCAAAGAGTCGAACACAGCTTAGCAACTGAACAACGACAGTAACCTCTAAAGTACCTTATTCTCTTCGGGAAATCTGGGATTCTCCCAGCTTCTTCCTTTTAAACTTATTTAGAGGAGCCACTTCCGGTCTCTGCTCTCAGAGGCAGTCAGGAATTTCAGTGAGTATCTGCCCCTCCCCCACCCCTCCATCTTTGGGCAAGGCCGTTCTGGCTGTCCTTTGGGGACCCACAGTTATGCACTGAAGTTTGTCCCCCCAAATTCTTGTGTTGAATCCCCAATACCCAGTACCCCAGAATGTGACTATAATTTGAAATAAGGCCTTTCAAGAGATGACTAAGTTAAATTGAGGCCATTAGGATGGACCCCGCTCAATCTGACTGGTGTCCTTATAAAAGGAAAAAATTTGGACGCACAAAGCGACTTCCGGGGGTCTTCCCCAGTGGTCCAGTGACTAAGACTTCACACTCCCAATGCAAGGAGCCCAGGTTCCATCCCTGGTCAGGGAGCTAGATCCCACATGCCGTGAGTAAAGGTCTTCATGTTGCAATTAAAGACCCCACAGACCACAGTGAAGACCGGCACAGCCAAATAAAGAACTTTATATTAACATGGAAAAGGGAGAGAAAGAGAAGCATCAGGGGCGCAGAATGGAAAGAAAGGCCATGTGGGACACCAGCTGAAAACGGCCACAGAGAGCAGCTTCAGGGAGGCGCCAGCCTGCTGACAGCACTCAGACTCGCAGCCTCCAGAGCAGCAAGCAACTCACCTCTGCTCCCCGGTTTCTCGCAGAGTCTCCTGCCCAGCAGCTGCCCAGGGCTCCCGCTAGCATCCTCACCCAGGCCACCTTGAGAGCCCAGGGCCGGATGTGGGCTGCAGGGTGGGAATCTGACCCGGCTCCAGGGCCTGGCTGTTGCCATCTGACAGTTCAGACCGCAGAGGCAGCACTTCCTCTCTGGAGCCTCGCAGCCTGACCTCTGATCAGAGGATCCTTCTTGGCCACCCAGAGGAGTCCAGGTGAGTGCCAACCTACAAAAGGCAGGCCGGGGCTGCCAGTCACTCAGTCATGTGACTCTCTGTGACCCCATCAGTCTCCTCTGTCCAGGGAATTTCTCAGCAACAGTACTGGAGTGGGTGGCCATTTCCCGCTCCAGGGGATCTTCCTGACCCAGGGATCAAATGCATTGCACCTGGGAAGCCCACGGGGCCAGATACACATGCAAACCCACACCCCTGCCTCCGGAGGCCAAGGGGTATCCAGAGGAAGGAGACATCATACCACCTGGAGGAATCAGGGAAAGCAGGCCAAGAGGTGGCCGTCGAGGTGAGAGGTGAGACACGAGGCATCACTTCAGGCAAGGGGAGCAGTGTGAGGAGTGACCGGGGTCTGGAACGCCCTCCGGGCCTGGATGCCTGGGATGGAGCAGGGAGGTGAGATGAAGGGTAGGGGTGGACATGGGGCCAGAGGGCAAGGCCATGACCCCCCAGCCAAGGGGCAGCAAGGCCCAAATCTGTGCTTTAGGACACTCACCCCAGAGGCCCTAGAAATGATGGGCTGAGAAAAAGAAACTGGATCTAGAAAGTGAGTTAAGGGAAAGGGGGGTGAATTGGGGAAGTCTTTAGAGTTTTGAATTTCACAAATGAAACAGGTGCACGATTACACTTAATTTACTGAGAACACGCCCACCGATGCACTAAGAGCTTGTCAGCCTCATCATAATAACCCGGGAGTTAGGAGGTATGGTTAGCCCATTTTACAGATGAGGAAACTGAGGCTCCTAAAGGTTCCTCTGTAACTTTCCCAGAGCTCACAGATAGGAAAGCAGTGGAGGGGACTTTCCAGGTGGTCCAGTGTTTAAGAATCTGCCTTGTAATGAAGGGGACACAGGTTCTATCCCTGGTCAGGGAACTAAGATCCCACATGCCATGGGGGCAGCTAAGCCCACAGGCCACAACTGCTGAGCCCTTGCACTCTAGAGCCTGTGCACCAACAAGAGAAACCTGGGCACCAGATGAAGAGCTCACGAGCCGAGGAATAAGAAAAGAAAGGCGGAAGCATTCAGATGCGGCCCGGTCACTGCAGCGTCAGATCGCGGACTCTGAGCCACCTGCGTGGATTTGGTCCTGACAACGGCCCATCTATGGGGTGTATGGGGTGGGCAGGATGGGCGACGCTCTTGTGCCCACTCCGCACACGTTGGCAGGGTTGCCGGGCCTGCAGCCCAGGCTCCAGGCTTCTACTATCAGGGACCAGTGCTCCTTGGATCTCCCTGTCTCTGGGCCTCAGTGGCACAAAGGCCCTCGTAGAGACTGTAATTCTCATTGCCCAGTCAACACAACGGCCACCTTAAGGCCCAGTGCTCCAGCACCATGACTGGACGGAGGTGCAGGCCTGCAGGGCAGCCAGGGCGCTCCTCTGAGCCCAGGGCAGCCTGCTGGGAGTGGCC
The DNA here is from genome assembly GCA_006408695.1 of Aepyceros melampus. Classification (NCBI taxonomy): domain Eukaryota; kingdom Metazoa; phylum Chordata; class Mammalia; order Artiodactyla; family Bovidae; genus Aepyceros; species Aepyceros melampus. The sequence continues at coordinate 732,578 of SJXQ01012565.1, forward strand.
ACCACACCCAGAATGTACCTCCCAGCTCACCGCTCTCCCACGGGCGTATGCCCAGCTGACCAGGACAAACGTGGTGCTTCTGAACAGACAGGCCCTGCTCACCTCAAGGACCCACACCCCTCCAGCCTGCCTCCAGCCAGGCCCTGGACATACACAACTTTCCCAGGCCCTCAGTTCAGTGCAGTTCAGTTCAGTGGCTCAGTCAAGTCTGACTCTTTGTGACCCCATGCACTGCAGCACATCAGGCCTTCCTGTCCATCACCAACTCCTGGAGCTTGTTCAAACTCATGTCCATCGAGTCGGTGATGCCATCCAACCATCTCATCTGTCGTCCTCTTTTCCCCCACCTGCAATCTTTCCCAGCATCAGGATCTCTTCCAGTGAGTCAGTTCTTTGCATCAAGCAGCCAAAGTATTGGAGTTTCAGCTTCAGCATCAGTCCTTCCAGTTAACATTCAGGACTGATTTCCTTTAGGATGGACTGGTTGGATCTTCTTGCAGTCCAAGGGACTCTGAAGGCCAATACCATGACTGGACGGAGGTGCAGGCCTGCAGGGCAGCCAGGGCGCTCCTCTGAGCCCAGGGCAGCCTGCTGGGAGTGGCCACCACACCCAGAATGTACCTCCCAGCTCACCGCTCTCCCACGGGCGTATGCCCAGCTGACCAGGACAAACGTGGTGCTTCTGAACAGACAGGCCCTGCTCACCTCAAGGACCCACACCCCTCCAGCCTGCCTCCAGCCAGGCCCTGGACATACACAACTTTCCCAGGCCCTCAGTTCAGTGCAGTTCAGTTCAGTGGCTCAGTCAAGTCTGACTCTTTGTGACCCCATGCACTGCAGCACATCAGGCCTTCCTGTCCATCACCAACTCCTGGAGCTTGTTCAAACTCATGTCCATCGAGTCGGTGATGCCATCCAACCATCTCATCTGTCGTCCTCTTTTCCCCCACCTGCAATCTTTCCCAGCATCAGGATCTCTTCCAGTGAGTCAGTTCTTTGCATCAAGCAGCCAAAGTATTGGAGTTTCAGCTTCAGCATCAGTCCTTCCAGTTAACATTCAGGACTGATTTCCTTTAGGATGGACTGGTTGGATCTTCTTGCAGTCCAAGGGACTCTGAAGGCCAAGGACGCCCAGGCCCTAGAGGGCACCTAAACGGAAGACACCCTAGCCCAATACCTGTGAGCCTCGCTCCCTCTGGGTCAAGGTTTGTGCCATCCCAGCCTGGGTCAAATTTTGGTCAGTGAGGTTTCTTTTTCATCCCCCAAGTAGTTGATTCCCCCCACCTCTGTAGCACTCACAGAAGCCCTCTCCCCTTAGAGGGCATCTACCTGGACTGACTTACCTGGTCCTCTAATTTAAATTATCTGGGACTGTCCCAAAGGCTGGGGGAGAGGCTTTATGCATCTTATCTGCAGAGCCTGCACTCAGGGCTCATGAGAGCAAGATGAAAGCAACAATAATACAAAAAGGCAAGCTTTATTGAGCTCATGTATTATCTCATTTAAGTACAGCCTATCGTTGCAGGTAGCCATGTGGGAGCATTTCACATATGGCCTGGAGGAGGGTGAGGTGTAATAACTGTCAGCTGCTGTTATCAGTAGAGTCGGAGCTGGGTAGATGGCTGCTGAGTGTGAGGGACTGAGTGAGCACCTGGGGTGACTCGGCCTCAATTCTGCGTGCTGCAGGAGACACACACAAGGCGGGCTCTCGTGACTCAGGCTGGCATCCCTGGCTTGAGGATCCACTGATGCCCCCGGCCAGGGTACAGCTAAGTGATGGTGGGGACAGAGCGCACCTCAGTTAACACTTCCTCGAACCTGCACAGAACTCCTGTGACTCAGCGTCATGGAAGGCCCACTCCCCAGCTCTGCTCAAGGAAGAGAGCAAGCCTGGGCTCGCAAACACATCCACCAAGACACTTTCTTAACTTTCGGGCCCAGAGGCAGGGCCATGCCCGGATGTGGGCACACACCCATGCCTCATGCCTGCCTGGCTGTCCCTAAGGACCTGTTGTTAAGTCGCTAAGCCATATCTGACTCCTTGAGACTCCAAGAAGTGCAGAACATCAGGCTTCCCTGTCCTTCACCATCTCCCGGAGTTTGCTCAAACCCATGTGCATTGAGTTGGTGTTGCCATCCAACCATCTCATCCTGTGTCATCCTTGCCTCCTGCCTTCAGTCTTTCCCAGCATCAGGGTCTTTTCCAATGAGTCGACTCTTCGCATCAGGTGGCCAAAGTATTGGAGCTTCAGCTTCAGCACCAGAATACCGGGTGATAAGGAAGTGGCATCTGGCCTGAGTCAGACACGCACCCGGGGCCCCGCAGAGGGTCCCAGAGCATCCCGCGCTCAGCTCGGGGCAGTAAGTGTGCACAGCACTCCCACTGTGTGCAGGTCCTGGACACACTGTGATGACCGCCCCTCGGGAGCTCCTAGGCTGGAGGACCCCAGACCCAGGAGCAGCTGAGGAATCTTGTAAGCGCAGGTGAGCGCAGAGCAGCCGGGCCGCGCTCCTGAACCCACGCCTCTCCTACCACCTGGAGGACGTCTGCTTGCCCAGCATCATCTGCGCTATGACTTGCTTACCATTGTTTCCTTAAAAGCCAAACAAGTAAGTTGACTGTAAAAAGGAGAACTAGTCCTACTTGCCACAAATAGAAAGGAAGTGAAAAATAAAGGGCTGTCTGCAGAGAGGGAAGTCCATTCCCAGGTCCGTGGAAGACCCTCTCCTGTCCACTCTGTTCTCTGTAAGGCCCTTCTCCCCCGGGGGAGACAGAGCTGAGGGGTGGGGGCCCGGGAAGGGTTTCCAGGACAGGGTGGTTCTGCAGCAGAGGCTGGTCCTGCAGTGGTCGCGGGGCTGCGGGGGCAACAAGAGCAAGTGTGAGTGAGGAAGGGCCCCACCAGCAGAGGGCGCAGCAGAGCCCAGGGGGGTGTGTGTGCGCGCACGTGTCCCTGGAAACTGTCTTGATCTCTGTTGTGGCTTTGTAGAGTCAGTCGCTCAGTTGTGTCTGACTCTTTGTGACCCCATGGACTGTAGCCCACCAGGCTCCTCTGTCCATGGGATTCTTCAGGCAAGAATACTGGAGTGGGTAGCTACACCCTTCTCTAGGGGATCTTCCCGACCCAGGGATGGAAGCCGGGTCTCCTGCATTGCAGGCAGATTCTGTACCATCTGAGCCACCAAGGAAGCCCCTATGGGCGGCTGTAACAGAATACAATAGACTAGATATAGACATTTACCTCTCACAGTTCTGGAGGCTGGAAGTCCGAGACCCAGGCTCCCACAGGCTTGTCCGGTGAGGACCCACATCCCGGCCCATGGCACCATCATGCCAAGTCCTCACAGGGCAGAGGGGGTTCAGGAGCTCTGCAGGGTCCCTTTTATAAGAAGCCCCACTTAGGAGTCCTCCACCCTCATGACCTAATCAACTCTTTAAGGTCACACCTAGTAATCTCATCACATTTGGGGTTAGAATTTAATGTATGGATTTGGGAGGCGGGGGATGGGGACAGAGACATCAAACGTGGAGATTCTGTGTTACCAGCAGGCAAGGGCATGGAGAGCGGTCAGCAGGGAGCAGAGCCTGTGATGAGCTGTGAGTTAGCCTTTCTGCTGGGTTGGAAGTGGCACGACCCTGTAGCTGGAGAAACAGAATTCTCCAAGGCAGAGGCAGAGATCCAGCCTTCAGTGCAGGTTCGGGTCTCTGGATCTGGGACTTACTTTCCTGAAGAAACAGTGTCTGGGCCCTCCGAGTCCGGCTTCCCCTCTGACCCAGCTGCTGTTGAGAGACCAGGTAGAAGGATGCTCTGGAGGCATTTGGGAAGAATTCTTTCTGCGTCTACCATGCTCGACATTCACGCTGAGATCCCCAGTGGCTCAGCCGTAAAGAATCCACTTGCAGTGCAGGAGACGCAGAGATGCGGATTCGGTCTCTGGGTCAAGAAGATCCCCTGGAGGAGGAAATGGCAACCCTCTCCAGTGTTCTGGCCTGGAGAACTCCATGGTCAGAGGAGCCTGGGAGGCTATAGTTCATGGGGTCGCAAAGAGCTGGACACAACTGGATCACTTAACAAGAACACAGAGACCCCACCCCACCCAACCTCAGGCAAACACACGAATAATTTCCAGGGTTGACCTGCAAGGTTTTCGTCATGTTAGAAAAATTGAAACTTCTAATTCTTTAAAGTGTATTGTAATTTCAATATAGCGCTTCCCTGGTGGCTCAGATTAAAGCATCTGCCTACAATGTGGGAGACCCGGGTTCGATCCCTGGGTCGGGAAGATCCCCTGGAGAAGGAAATGGCAACCCACTCCAGCATTCTTGCCTGGAAAATTCCACAGAAGGAGGAGCCTGGTAGGCTACAGTCCGTGGGGTCGCAAAGAATCAGACATGACTGAACAACTTCACTTTAATTTCAATATGCGTGGAATTCCAACTTTGGGTGAATGCAGCTTTCAAAGAAAGCTTCATTCTCTATTCTTTTTTTTTTTTTAAGTCTTTTTCTTTTTTCGCCAGACTGCCTGCAAGGCCTGTGGAATCTTAGTTCCCCAGTCAGGGACTGAACCCAGGCCATGGTGGTAAAAGCACCAGCTCCTAACCACTGGACCATCCAAGTTGGGACCTCGTGGGACTATCCCACCATTTTTTAATCAGCAGAATGAAACAGTTTTAAGAATCAGGTGCTCTTGTATTCTAGGCATCCTTGATATTCTTTTCTTTCTAGTAGAAATAGTAGTGGAGAAATTCTGCAAGAAACAGCATCACTTGAATGGGATTCCTAAGGCTATAAAATCTATAGCTTGAGGCTCTCCTGCTGCAGGTGAAGGTAACAGTGAAGGAGAGGACTCGGGGTGGTAGTGGGTGGGGGAGATGTAGGGAAAGGGGGCCTCATCCCCCCGCTCTCCCTGCTGGTAGCAGACAAAGCCTTGGAGTCTGTGTAGCTGACCCCAGGGGCCACGGGGCTCCTAGGGAGTGGACGAGGGTGGCCTGGTCTCTTTTATTTCCCCACGGCACCCAGCACACCTGTAGCTGAGAGCTAGCAAGACTGAGCGCTTGCTTCAATGATGGAACATTTGAGATATTGATTTGGGTTCATCCCTGCCTGTTTTTCCTTATTCTGCTTTTGGGGCAGAGCGGAGGTCTTCCAGACTGTGGTCCTTCCCTCCAGGAGCTCCTGCAGGTAGAACTCTGAGGTCGCTTGAAGTCAAGAGCCCTGCCTAGATGCTGACTTAGAGAACCAACATGTGGACACGGCTTGGGAAGGAGAAAGTGTCAGTAGCTCAGCCATGTCCGACTCTTTGCGACCCCATGGACTGCAGCCAGGCTCCTCTGTCCATGGGCTTCTCCAGGCAAAAATACTGGAGTGGGTGGCCATTGCCTTCTCCAGGGGATCTTCTCAGGGATCGAACCCAGGTCTCCTGCATTGCAGGCAGATTCTTTACCATCTGAGGCACCAGGGAAGCCCCTCTGAGCTTTCTCCCCTCTGAGAAGGAAAGGGTGGGACTAACTGGGAGAGGACCACTGACATACACACTACCATGTGAAAAATAGCCAGTGGGAAGCTGTGTAACACAGGGAGCTCAGCTCGGAGCTCTGTGATGACTTAGAGGGGTGGGAGGCTCAGGAGGGCGGGCATATGCGTATACATAGAGCTGATTCATGCTGCTGTACAGCAGAAACTAGCATAACATTGTAAAGCAATGACTAAAAGATTAATTTAAAGAAAAAGAGCCCTGCCCAGGTCCCTTGACCTGCAGCTGCTGTGAGTGTGGGCTGTTCCCTTGGCAGTATCGCCACCC
>SJXQ01012565.1:738618-807462 GCA_006408695.1 Aepyceros melampus
CCAGACTGAGCTAGTGACTCACGGCAGATGGCATGGAACAGGACTTGATGCCTCCAAGTGGGACAGCCGCCCCGCCCCCGCCTGCAGCCTTGCGTTTGTCTGAAGCCGGTCTTCTGGCCGAGTTCCTCCCCCCACCCACTCCGTCTTGTTCCGTCCTGGAGAGCCATCACCTCAGCACAGCATCGCTCAACAATAGATTTTCCATCTCGGGCTACTTCCAGAGAAACTGCCCTCAGGAGGTTTGTTAAAGAGGGCAGTGTCCAGGGTAGGAGGGAGAAAGGAAAGCATTTGAAGAGCCCCGGAGAGAAGGGGGTGTCCCCCCAGACTGAGAAGGGGACCTAGAAATTCACAACCTCCAGCGCTGAGGCTGCCGCTTAAGCACGCCGCGCAGGCCCAGGGGAGACACCTTGAACTCCGTGCCTGGTGGGCGGGGATCGTGCTGGTGACAGTGAAGGCCGGGGAATTCCAGTCCCTAGAAGGGGACTAGGAGTGCCCTAGTGCTAGGGAGTATCCTAGGGCTCAGGATTGGAGGTGACAAGAATTCCGCTCTGACGGGGCTTTACAGCCCAGAGAGCGACAGGGGATAAAAGGGCACATCAGCTAGATGATGGGAGAAGATGACACTGAGCTGACCTGAATAACGAGAAGAAAGGGGTTTGCCAAAAGCTAGGGAGAGAAGGTTCTGACTGCGGAATGGCACCTGCAATGGTCCAGAGGCAGGACTGCAGCTGCTAGATGCCGGGGTCAGTCTGGGATGGAGGGGAGAGGGCCGAAGGTGTGAGTGTGTGTGGGGAAGGGAAGGGTAGGAGGCAGAAACCATGCCTTGGAATTACTTAGCACCAGGTATGATCATTTATTTATATGCATATATTGTGTGCTCAGTGGCTTCGGTAATGTCCACCTCTGTGAGATTCCATGAACTGTAGCTCTCTAGGCTCTTCTGTCCATGGACTTTTCTAGGCAAAGATACTGGACTGGGTTGCCATTTCCTCCTCCAGGGGATCTTCTGACCCAGGGATCAAACCTGTGTCTGTTGTGTCTCCTGCATTGGCAGACGGGTTCTTTACCATGAGCGCCTCCTGGGAAGCCCATGAGTGGGCTTCTAATACAGTGAACACTTCTAATATACACATAATATAGAATATTGTTGCTGTCAGTCACTCAGTCGTGTCTGACTCTTTGTGACCCCAGGGACTGTAGCCTGCCAGGTTCCTCTGTCCACGGGATTCTCCAGGCAAGAATACTGGAGTGGGTTGCCATTTCCTTCTCCATATAGTATATATATATATAAAATTATGTATTATCATTCACGAGGACCTCTGCCATGCTGGGCTTGAGCTGCGAGCTGAAGGCTCTGGGACTGTGGGAAGCCTGGGTTCCCCCCCACCTCACTGTCAAGGAGCTCCTAAGACCAAGCAGCTCAGTGGTAAAGAATCTGCCTGCCAATGCCGAAGACATAGGAGACGTGGGTTTGGTCCCTGAGTCTGGAAGATCTCCTGGAGAAGGACATGGTAACCCAGTCCAGTGTTCTTGCCTGGGAAATCCCATGGACAGAGGAGCCTGGCGGCTACAGTCCATGAGGTCACAAAGAGTCAGACATGACTGAGTGACTGAGCAGGCACGCATACTGGATCTGGAACCCTAGCCTTTTTGAGGATCATCATAACGGCATTGCTCCACTTTTCAGAAATGACAGTGTGACACTCTCGTTATTCTTTAGGGTCACGTCCACACTCACAGGCTCTGGGGGACGGATGCTTCAGCAGGTGAAGCTACCTGGGCAGACACCGGCAGTGCCACAGCTCACTTCAGCCGCTCAGTCGTGTCTGACTCTTCGCCACCCCATGGGCTGCAGCACACCAGCCCTCCCTGTCTATTACCAACTCCCAGAGCCTACCCGAACTCACGTCCATTGAGTCGGTGATGCCATCCAACCATCTCATCCTCTGTCGTCCTCCTCTCTTCCTGCCTTCAATCTTTCCCAGCATCAGGGTCTTTTCCAACAAGTCAGTTCTTTTCAAATGAGTCAGTGTCCACGCTGATGCAGAAAACGGCCTGAACTTTAAGAAAGGCAGTGCTTCATCTTGCTTTGATGCTGGTTCCCCTTGCCTTGATGGATGCCCAGGGATGTTTTTTGCTTCAGCAGTGAGGTTAAGGCATCAAAAGGCAAGCCAAACATCTCTGTAGGGTCCCAGTGACTGGGTTTGCAAGTCATTGGCTCTAGAAGCTCAGAAGCAAGGTGCCCATGGCAGGATGATGCCACAGGGCATGGGACGAAGGTGGGGGCAGAGCCAAGACAAGTCCACAGTGAAGTCTGCTCCTAGCTACTTGGATCTACTCATTAGTTTGAGGCAGAGAACCCTTGGCTCACATCCAGATGGGTATAGGTGACCTTAAGTGACCAAACTGGACTCTACTTTTCTAAGGAAATCGCAGAATCTTGGACTGTCTCATTGGTTATCTCAAGCAGTTAGTAGAGAAATACGGTTTGTTCTATTGAAGAAACATGACTTAATCTTGGACCTGAAAGCAGGAGCTGTGTGGGTGAATTTCTCTATTCTGTAGACTAGAAAAGCCACGCAGAGCCCACGAAGCAAAGCTAGAGGACACATTTTTTTATGCATTCAGATTCCTAGAGAGGTTTGAAAAGCGTCTTTGTCTTATAGACATCATTATTCCATAATGTAGAGAACAGATGGATCAGGTCTGAGCTTTCAAAAGGCGGCTTGTCCTTATGAGGTCAAACTTTGTTTTTATGTTTTAAAACCTTTTTATTACAAAATGAATCAAAAATTCAGAAAACTCCCTAAATTGAATAGATGACTGAGCAAGTTCTTTCAAAGCAAACTTCACTAGGTTGAGAAATAAAGCTCTGCCCACTTTTCTGAAGCCCCCGCAGATAGATGCCTGTCCCATTCAAAACCCCTTCTCTGGCCCCAGATGTGACTGCTATCCTGACTTTTAATTTCTTGTGCTTTTTGATATTTTTTTTCTTTTTTAAAAAAGTTATTTATTTTTAATTGCAGAAGAATTGCTTTACAATATTGTGTTGGTTTCCACCATAGATTGACATAAATCAGCCATCGGTGTGTCCCAGCCCTCCTGAATCTCCCTCCCACCTTCCACCCCATCCCGCCCTCTCGTGCTTTTTGAAATGAATTCTTCAATCACCCAAATTTGCATCACTATCCACTCTTGAAGCAAAACTGTTTCTCCACCCATAACACTTCTGACAATAACTATGGATTTTCCACATCGTCCAGTGGTTCTCCAGCTTTCCTACACCAGCTGGTGTGCTAGCGTTTAATTCAATCTTGACACTACTGCCGGAGTTAACCCCACACCCCACAGGCTAAGGGCTGAGTCCCCCAAGACTGCACCCTAACTTCAGATGCCAGTCGCCAGGACTGGTAACCCAGGCTTCCTACATTTCTGTACGACTCAGCTACAATTCAGAGGTTCTTGCCACTGGCTCCTCACAAGTAACACTTTGCTACATTGACTCAAGGGACTCAGGGACACTACTTATTGCTCATTTATTATAAAGGATACAAATGAACAGCCAGATGAAGAGGTGCAGAGGCGGGGTCCGGGAGGAGGGTCCCAAGAACGGAACTTCTGTCTCCATGGAGTTTGGGACGCATCACCTTCCCAGCAGGAGGATATGTTCACGAACCCAGAAGCTCTCCACACCCTTTCATTTGGGGTTTTTATGGATGGTCCATTATGTAGGCACACCTGATTAAATCTGTGGCCATCGGTAATCACCAAAACTGGGGGATGGTGCTGAAATTTGCTACCCTCCAGTCTGGTTCCTCTGGCAATCCGCTCAGATTCTAACAACCTACATCCTGTCCAGAGACCCCTCAGCTAAGAGTCATCTCATTAGCACGATGGCAAATAGGATGGAGGTGCCTTAAAACTAAAAACAGAGCCACTATGTGACCCTGCAAGTCCACTCCTGGGCATATATCCAGAGGAAACAGTGTCTGAAAGGATATATGCACCCCAGTGTTCATTGCAGCACTGTTTACAGTAGCCAAGACGTGGAAGCAACCTAAACGTCCATCAGCAGAGGAATGGGCAGAGAAGATGTGGTGCATACACGCAATGGATGTGACTCAGCCACAGAACAGAATGAACTAACGCCCTCTGCAGCGTTAGCTCACGGACCTAGAGCTGATCATACTGCGTGAATTAGGTCAGACAGAGAAAGGCAGACATCATGGTATCGCTCACATGCAGAATCCAAAGAAAGGACACAAAGGAACTACTTAATACTCACAAAACAGAAATAGACTCAGGCATAGAAAACAAATTTATGGTTACCAAAGCAGGAAGTGGAGGAGGGATAAAGTTGGGATTAAATATAAGTTGGGATTAAAATATACACTATATATAATATACTATATATACTGTATATAAAATAGAGAATCAACAAGGGCCTCCTGTATAGTGCGGGGAACTAAACTCAATATATTGTAATAACCCATAATAGAAAAGAATCCCCAAAAAGAACATTTATATATTGTATATATAACCGGATCACATTGCTATATGCCTAAACTAACACAACATTGTAAATCAACTATATATCGATTAAAATTTTAAAAAAAAGTCATTTCATCGCATGCAAAGACACTTGGAGCATTTAGACATTTCTAGGCTCTTAGAAGCGCTATGTTAGGAATTGGTGAGGGCAGGGGCAGAGACAGAATATGTATTTCTTACTAGATTGCAACTATAGTCTGTCCAGGTGGTTCAGAAAGTAAAGAATCTGCCTGCAATGAGAGAGACCAGCATTCAAACCTTGGGTGAGGAAGGTGCCCTCAAGAAGGGCATGGCAACCTACTCCAGTATTCTTACCTCGAGAATCCCATGGACACAGGAGCCTGGTGGGCTGCAGTACAAGGGGTCACAAGAGTTGGACACGCCTGAGTGACTAGCACATGGCAGATGATAGTCTTACATTTAAAGCACTTTTGATTTATTTTTCAAGTCCTTGTTAATCTCTAGGTCACTCTTTTTGCCCTTTTGTTTCCATAGTCTCTGTTGAGGGGCACTTGAGCTGTAAAATTTCTCACAGTCTGGGCTTTGCTAATTGCATGTTTATGATACAATTTAATATGTTTCTCTGTCCCTGTATGTCTGAAAAATTTGCAGCTGGATCCAGTGACTGGATCAGATTCAGGTTAGGTCCCTTTGGCCAAAATACAGGCTGTACTTCATAACTAGCTGTCTTTCCCTTTATAATGTTTGCAGACTTGGATGCTTAATGCTTTCATCTGTTAAGTTATTGGAGACTACTAAGTAGTGATATTCTAATTCCATCATTTCTTTTTTTATTTATTAATTTTTTTAAATTTCTTTTCATCTTTTGGCCAAGACACATGCATATGGGATCTTACTTCCCCAACGAGTGACCAAACCTGTGCACCCTGCTTTGGCCATGCAGAGCCTTAACCACTGCACCACCAGGAAAGTCCCTGTTTTTATTTTTCAAATCTAGTCATTTTAGTAGACCCTGTCTTGGGATTGATTTTTCTGGGTCAGTAATCTCAGGTGCATACTCTGCTCTTTCAATATCTAGTTTCATATCCCTTTTTTATTTGGGGGAATTTTTCTTGAATTATGTTTTTAATATTTGTTTTCTTGCTTGCCTTGATTTTGTTCTTAAGGGACTCCTATTATCTGCATGTTTAATCTTCTTTGCCTACTTCAATATTTGCCACTTTTTCTCAAATTTTTTTAACATTTCTTTTTGATTAAAAATTCTTTTTTAAAGATCTGCTGTTTCTCTTCAGACATTATTTCTGTCCACTCACCACTGCGTTCCTTCTAACTTTTATATGAAGTTTTTTTTTTCTTTGACCTCTAACTCTTCTGTAAGTTCTGTTATCTCTTTCCTGAATGTTCCTAAGTGTTGTTTACTCGTGTATTTTAGCTTATCTTGAAATAATAGGTTGATTTTCATCTCTTCTCTTATCTGTCTTTCTGTTATGCTTTGATCATCTTTCCGGATGTTTATTCTGCCCCTTTTGTTCTGTTACTTACATTCACTTTGTGTGAGATTTGACTTCATTCCTTGTCTGGTGCTCATTTTTAAGTGGAATTGGTCCTCCTGAACTGTATAAGTAAGGCAGTGTCCAGGAGAACTCTCCTAACTCCAGAGGGCATCCTCCTCTGTTGCGTCTTGGTCTTGTTAAAAGATACGGCAACGGCAGTGAGCACGGGTACGTGTATTCTTGGGGTATATGCCCAGCAGTGGGCTTGCTGGGTCATATGGCAGCCCTGTTTTTAGTTTTCTGAGGACTCTCTGTACTGTTCTCCATAGAGGCTGTACCAGTTTATGCAAGGAGCTCGGCTGGGTGCTCTGTGGGTGGGATGGGGGTAGGGGAGTGAGAGGGACGCCCAAGAGGAAGGTTTGTGTGTGTGTGTGTTATCACCCAGTAGTGTCCCACTCTATACGTATAAATATAGCTGATTCATTTCGTTGTACAGCAGAAACTAACCCAACTTTGTAAAGCAGTTATATCCCAATTGAAAGAAAAAGATATGGCAGCTTACTTTCTGTGCGAAGTTTCTGGGATCCATTCCCCTTTCCCACTGAGATCTGGATCTTCTCATCTTTGTCTCTATTGTCCTTGATCAAATACATTCTGTTTCCTGAGGTTTCTCTCCTTGTGTGCTCTGTTCTAAAAGGAACCCCCAGCAGGGTCAATGTGAGAGCTCACGGGCCTGATTGCCTGGCCCCTCCTGACCTTCTTCCAGGAGCCCCTGGTAGCCACTTGCTGTCGGAAGGGGCAGCATCGCTCCTGGTTTTGACGGCTGTTCTCAGAATCTACTTGTATCTTTGCTTTTGGGTTTGCTTTTAATTATGCCCCCCCTTTTTTTGGCCACTTAATGTGGCATGCAGGATCTTAGTTCCCCAAAGAAAAGAAAGTGTTAGTGGCTCAGTCATGTCCAACTCTTTGAGATACCATGGACTGCAGCCCACCAGGCTCCTCTGTCCAAGGAAATTCCCAAGCAAGAATACTTGAGTGGGTTGCCATTTCCTTCTCCAGGGGATCTTCCTGACCCAGGGACAGAACTCAGGTCTCCTGCATTGCAGGCAGATTCTTTACCATCTGAGCCACCAGGGAAGTCCGTTTAATCCCTGGTTATTTCCCCAACTGCTTTCACTGCAGGGACTCTTAATCCCCTGAACCACCAGGGAAGTCCCAATCCCCTCTTTCCATAATTACTCTCCAGCTCAAGGTAGCAGGTACGAGAAACTTTGTCATTTGCAGGTAGAGGGTGAACAAAGACTATACTCTAGAAGCTTGAGCTTGACAAATGAACTTTTCCTAAAAAGTAATAGTTTATAATGTGGTTGAATGAATACTTTAAACAAATATTAGGTTGACTGACTTCATAATTATATCATAGCTGAAAGGAGTGATGTTTCAGTATCACATCTTAATTTGGAAAATTTTGACTTAATTATAATTTAGGCCCAATTAATAATTTTTAAAGCTTTCATTAAGGTCAATAATAAATATCTAATTCTAAGATGTTCTTTGGTTGAAAAGATAACATCTTAAATCTTGGGTAGGTCTGTTAATCTCTGTAGTAAAATAGAAATGAATTGCAAGTTTATTTTAAATGTCACTACTTTTTTAGGGGCTGGTTTAAGTTTAAAAATTAATCTTTAAAATGACTGAAAATTCATATTTGTGATAAGTGGGGAGAATCAAGTTGTGAATCATTTATAGCCCATGGTGAATAAAAATATTATGAAGAAAAGACCTGTTATAAAGGAATATCACTGTTATTCTTGGAGTTGAATGGCTTGACTATATGTGAGGAGACCAAGAAATTGGACTAGTGAATTAAACAGAGGTCGTTGGGAGATTATTCTTCAAGGGGAAGAAAAAAAAGCTGAGAAAAGACCCTGATGCTGGGAAGGATTGAAGGCAGGAGGACAAGGGGACGACAGAGGATGAGATGGTTGGATGGCATAACCGATTCAATGGACATGAGTTTGAGTAAACTCCGGGAGTTGGTGATGGACAGGGAGGCCTGGCGTGCTGCAGTCCATGGGGTCACAAAGAGTCGGACACAACTGAGCGACTGAACTGAAGTGATTAGCCAATTAGCCATTTATGGATCAATTTATCCGACTGTAAATGTGTGACCCATAGGATCTGAGAATAACCAGCTGTAGCATCATCCATGGGCCCACATGAATTTTTCTGTACCTGCAGACAATTCCCAGCCCCTGACATTGCCCCACCTTGAACTCTGGATGCTGTTTCTTCCTGCCTGCTTGAAGGCTTTCTTCGGCACTTGAAGCAGGCCTAGGAGCACACAGGTATAGCTTGGAAGGGAGAGGAGAGCAAGCGAAATTGCCTCCAGGGATAAACTTAAACCACGGAGCGAGAGGATCGGTGGGACAATGCTGTGCTGACCATGTCCACCAGGTTACCTCCGGTGGCCCCAGCGGCGACCAAGGAGCATCCTGACCATCGAGGAAGCTGCATCGACTTTTCTTTCTTGTTCACTCTCCTCACTTCCTCCCCTGTGCTTCCTGGGATCACCTTCCAAAAATCTCTGCGACTGCTTTTGGGAGCAACCAAACTATGACACTGAGTAATTGGGGTTATTTCCAAAAGTCTTCAACCTCATGCCCTGTGTCCAGTCTGAGGCAGGGAGAAAGTGAAAGTCATCCATTCATGTCCACTCATTTTGACTCCATGAACTATACAGTCCATGGAATTCTCCAGGCCAGAATACTGGAGTAGGTAGCCTTTCCCTTCTCCAGGGGATCTTCCCAACCCAGGGATAGAAGCCAGGTCTCCTGCATTGCAGGCAGTTTCTTTACCAGGTAGAAAGTAAGGATTGGTCTGCTCAAATACAAGTTTCTGATGGTAGGTTGGGATGGGTGTTACTCAGTTGTGTCCAACTCTTTGTGACCCCATGGATGTAGCCCGCTAGGCTCCTCTGTCTATAAGGAGGCAAGAATACTGGAGTGGGCTGCCATTTCCTCCTCCAGGGGTTCTTCCCGACCTAGGGATGGAACCCAGGTCTCCTACATTGCAAGCAGATTCTTTATCATCTGAGCCAACAGAGAAGCCCCTGGTTGGTTAGAGCCTGCCTTACAATGAAGGTGGGATACTGGCTGGCAGAGTCTCTTGGCCTTCAGGTCCCCCAAGCAGCAGCCTTTCCTGGGCTCTATGCTCCTTCTGCCCCTCACCGGACAGTGTGACTTCCCTTGAGGTCTCCCTCTAGGGAGACATGAGAGAGTCACAGACATGAGCCCTGCAGGGGACACAGCCTTTTATTTCTGGAAGCCGGTGCTAGTCTACACATTGGCCTCCTGGAAACTGTGCTAATCTGAATTTGTTCCAAAGTCTAGTCAAGTCTGGATTCAGTTTCTGCTTCTGCAATGTTGCTATCCTGTACCTGGCATGTGGGGGCATCCCTGGGACACACCTTGAAAAGCCCAGCACTCACCCTGACCGGCCTCCTGGCATAGTCACTGCCTGTTCTTCTGCTGCCGCAGGAACTTGGAGATGTCAGTTGCTGGTCAGTCCCAGGACTGCCCTGAAACAAGCTTGATGGCTCAGAATTCTTCCTGGAGCTCCTCCAGAAGGAAGCCCCACCTCCCAGCTCTTGCGGTTGTGGCTCAGGGCACAGACTCTGCGGCGTCTGTGGGTGTCTCCCCGTAGGTCTTGTGTTGAAAGAGTGGGTTGTTCATATACTCCAGGCCTCTCCTTTAATTCAGTCATTATTTTTAAATACCATAGTTCTTCACGTCTCTGCTTTCAGATTCCTTTTCCAATCTCTTTCTTCTTTCCGTTCGGTTCATAGCCCCTTCGAGCAAATGTCAATAGGTCAGGAAAATTGTCTTCCTCCTTGAAATGCAAGTTAGAGCCCCCGGTTTGGCACCATAAAGATAGCTTCTCCCTTTGACTCCTGTGTCCACCTGCATGGTGGCCCCAACAAGTGAGTCTTACATCCCTTCTACAGCTCTTCTCCAGACCAGACACTGGCTGCCTGTCTGGATCCTTTTGGTCCAGATGACAGGAGCTGGCATTTTTAAAAAAAGAAAAAGAAATGTTGGCAGTCACTGTAATAATAGGCCCTGGCTCATTCATCCATCTATCCAACCTTCATTCAGTTAACCTTTGTTGAGTGTCTGTTCTGTGCCAGAAAGCACTCTGACCCTGCCCTCAACGAGATCACCGTGTATCTGGGGCAAGTGGACCAGAAAATATTTTATTGGGAACACATTGTATGCACTGGGGATGATGGGCACCCAGAGGAGCAGCCTAGAGCCAGCTCTGAGGACCTGGGAGACTCACCAGCAGAGGTGATGCTACGCTCTGGGGGATGAGTAGATGTGAGCTGGGCAGGGAGGCGGGCAGGAGAGAAAACACCATTCTGTATAAAGACAACCGTGGTGTGAATAAAGTGAGGATGACACGACGCCGCCTGTGGTCTAGTGGAGCTGAAGTGAAGATCTAGACAGAAGGTGAGGAGTGATGAAGGGAAACTGGAAAGGTGGGAAGGGGGAAGGTCATCAGTTCAGTTCAGTGGCTCAGTCGTGTCTGACTCTTTGCAACCCCAGGGACTGCAACACGCCAGGCTTCCCTGTCTATCACCAACTCTCGGAGTTTACTCAGACTCATGTCCATCGAGTCGGTGATGCCATCCAACCATCCCATCCTCTGTCATGGGGAAGGTCATAGCTGCTCCACTTTAAAGACTTGTCTTCTAGGCACTTCCCCTGTCGAGTGAGTCTTAACATGGTGATTACATTTGTCCTGCACACCAGTCACAGGGGCTGCAAAGGGAAGGCTGGGTTCCATATGCCTGTCCAGAGGGTGAGCTGTCTAGGCAGTGGGCAAGGAGTTAGGTTGGAGTTGATAGAACAGGTGGAAGATAAGATAACAGACCACAAAGAGCTCAGATCCTTCTCAACAGGACTCTGGTTGTTGGCACAATGAATGACCTCATCCCCACTTATTCAGGAGTGACATGTCCTCAACCAAGACATCACACAGGAGCAATGGGATGGTCACAGAACCCATGTCTGGACGTTGAGAAGTTGACCATTCTGAAGGAGATCAACCCTGGGATTTCTTTGGAAGGAATGATGCTAAAACTGAAGCTCCAGTACTTTGGCCACCTTATGCGAAGAGTTGACTCATTGGAAAAGACCCTGATGCTGGGAGGGATTGGGGGCAGGAGGAGAAGGGGACGACCGAGGATGAAGTGGCTGGATGGCATCACGGACTCAATGGACGTGAGTCTGAGTGAACTCCGGGAGTTGGTGATGGACAGGGAGGCCTGGCGTGCTGCAATTCATGGGGTCGCAAAGAGTCGGACACGACTGAGCAACTGAACAACTGAACGGAACGGATTTAGTATAACATGAATTATGTTATCCTCATCAGGCTTTAAGCTAACACACATCATAAATTGAATTAAGATTTTAAAATAGGAATTTTAAGGAGAAAGTCTCTGGCTCTGGGTTGAGGGGGGGTCTGAGAGTTGCAACTGATATCAAAGAGCAAAACCAATCTCTAAAGGGAAAGTCCTGCCTATTTTTCACTTAACAAGCCCAGACTTTCTTCCTTATTAACTGTGCTCATACACATCCAAAGAGATCACCTCTTTGAACAATAATAGCAGTAAGTTTTGCCTCTGCACAGCTGTGGGCCACTCTGACCTCTGGATTATTATATGACAGAGGTTCATGGAATCTTGCTTGTCTCTGCGCATTTTTTTTAATGTCTAAATTAAGACCTATACTTTTGGCTTCAAATATGTTTTCCTGCTGAAATATAATCCTGACACATAGTTATAGAAAAATGACAGATCAAAACCCAAATCTTTATGAAAGAAAACCCAGGCAGTTGATCGATGCCACAATCGTAAAGCTATCACTCACTGCACGGCACTGAGAGGCCAGCATAAGAGTGACCCCACGGACTGTACAGTCATTGGAATTCTCCAGGCCAGAACACTGGAGCGGGCAGCCTTTCTCTTCTCCAGGGGATCTTCCCACCCAGGGATCGAACCCAGGTCTCCTGCACTGTAGGCGGTTTCTTTACCAGCTGAGCCACAAGGGAAGCCCAAGAATACTGGAGTGGGTAGCTTATCCCTTCTCCAGCGGATCTTCCCGACCCAGGAATCAAACCAGGGTCTCCTGTGTTGCAGGCAGATTCTTTACCAACTGAGCTCTGAGGGAAGCCCAAGGGTTAAAGAGGAAACACACAATCCCTGGAAGTTTGAGCCCGAGGATTGTATGATGGGCCCACTTGTTCTGTTATTCCCGGTGTCATTGATCTACCTCGGAGCTCAGGTTGAGTCTGTAATGTAAAAGGAGCTAATTGCAATGATGAGATTGATTTAGAGGAGGAATTAGAAGAAAATGTCCTTGACTGGTTGTCTGGATATCCCTTTCATTTATCATCTGTCTTTGGGAACAGAAGAATGGTAATCTCACTGTTCTTGCAGGCTGCTTAGTTCTCAGATAACTTTGGGGGCTGTTCGTTATTGTTTTTTTTTTAATTTATTTGACTGTGCTGTGTCTTAATTGCAGCATGTGGGATATCATTGCCTGACAAAGGATGGAACCAGGGGCCCTCCATTGGGAGCAGAATCTCAACCACTGGACCACCAGGGAAGCCCCAGGATGTCTGTTTTTGATTCCCCTTGGTTTGGGTCAATGCAAGCATTTGTCTATTCTGAGTTCACTCAAGTGCTTCTCGGTTACAAGGTTCAGGCACTCCTGCGAGCGCTGGTGAGACCACGGTGAGGAGCGTGGGCAGAAAGCGAACAAACAACTAAATCTCCAAACAGGAAAACAAGGAAGGCCATGTGCAGGGCGCTGCAAAGAATGAAAATGGGAGGAGATAACAGAGGGTGGGGATGCGGAGAGGACATTAAAGAAGGGACTCCCGATGCCAAGATGAGGGAATCCGTTCCAAGGAGAGGAATTGGGACAACCAAGCCCAGTGAGAAGGATGAACTTGGTGTATTCAAGGAGCAGCTACACAGCGTGGCAGGCAAAGCTTAAACTGGGGGAGGGTACCATAGGGGCATAGGTCAGGGCTGAGAGCTAGATGGCCTAGAGACCTGGCAGGCCATGATAAAATTTGGGTTTTATTGTAAATGTGGTTTTAAGCTTTGGATTTTAGGCTGAGAGAAGTATTAGTAAAGCATTAATGCTTTAATTTTTTTTATTTTTAATATGTATTTTACCATAAAACTCTGTTGTATTTTTCTACGTACCTATGAGGGAACTTTTTGTCAAATTATTTTATTACATATATTTTCTTTTCTGTCCCCCATCCCACCCTCGCCACTGTTTTTTGTTTTTTGTTTTTTTTCCTGCAATTCAGGTAGAACTTCCCCAGCCAAGACTTGAACCCATGCCCCCTGCATTGGAAGCCTGGAGTCTTTTTAAAAAAAATTTTTTTATGCAGATGACTTTTAAAGTCTCTATGGAACTTGTTACAATATAGTTTCTGTTTTATATTTTGTCTTTTTTGGGCCATGAGGCATGTGGGATCTTAGCTACCCAACCAGGGATCAAACCCACATCCCTCACATTGGAAGGCTAAGTCCTAGCCACTGGGCCACCAAGGAAGTCCCACATCTAGTCTGTTTAAAATTCTGCCTCCAAGAGTTGAGGCAGGATACCCACTGTATTTAGTCGCTCAGCCATGTCCGACTCTTGCGACCCCATGGACTGTAGCCCACCAGGCTCCTCTGTTCATGAGGATTCTCCAGGCAAGAACACTGGAGTGGGTAGCCATGCCCTCCTCTGGATACCCATAGGAGGTGCTGAAGGTTCCTGGAGAGTAGGGTGCTGAGATCCACCCCAAAGTGGGGGATAAGATAGGACTCAGATAGGATTCAAGTAGGGACTGAGGAAAAGAGGGGATGCCACAAAGACTCCAGGATTTCTGGCCTGAAAATCTGGGTGACTGCTGGAGTGATGATCAGAGAGATGGAGGATGCAGGAAGCATGCAGGCTGCAGGCAAAGGGTGGGGGCAGATGAAGAGTTCTGCCTTCGTAAGTCTGAGACCACACTTACGCATCTGAGGAGCCCTGTCAAGAAGATCTAGAAATCTGGAATTCCAGGAGGTGAAAGCAGGAGATGTGGACCCAGGGGTCAAACACAAGGCACTTAGAGCCTGGAGATAGGGAGGATGAGATGACCCGGAGAGAATGTGCGGAGAGAAAGGAGACGCAGCTCAGAGCAGCCCCTGGAGATGCCCTCAGTGAGGGTCAGAAAGAAGGGGAGGAGTCAGCAGAAGGGGCTGGGGAGGAGCACGGAGGAGCAGGAGGGAGCAGCAGGAAGTGCAGACCCTAGCCAGGAGTGGAGGCGGTGTCTCAGCAGGAAGGAGCAGCCTCCTCTGAAGGCTGCTGAGAGGCTGGCATGAGGACAGAGGAGGGATCACTCAACTGCTACATGGGGCCCCGGTGTGACCTTGACAGGAGCAGCCTTGTTGGAGTCTTGAGGTCTGTTTGGAGTGGAATAGGAGACAGAGTTGTTCAGTTGGTTGAGTCCAACTCTTTGTGACCCCGTGGGCTGCAACATGCCAAACTTCCCGGTCCTTCACTGCCTCCTGGAGTTCCCTTAAACTCGTGTCCCCTGAGTCGGTGATGCCATCCAGCCAACTCATCCTCTGTGCCCCCTTCTCCTCTTGCCTTCAATCTTTCCCAGCATCAGGGTCTTTTCCAATGAGTTGACTCTCTGCATCAGGTGGCCAAAGAGCTGGAGTTTCAGCTTCGTCCTCAGTCCTTCCAGTGAATATTCAGTTGATCTCCTTTACGGTGGACTGGTTTCACTGGCCACTTGTTTCCAGTTCAGGTCTGCATGCTGATGAGGAAGAAGGTGCTGGAACAGGAGAGAAAGCCAGCCCTCACCGTAAGCAGAGGAGGTGACCAGAGCATCGGGGGTGCTCACTGGATGGGGAGGAAACTCCTGTGAACGTGGTGCTTTAGAACCATGGGGACCGGGAGGAGCAGGAGGAAGGATCAGGTGTGGCTCAGATGCCCAAGGACTGGGGAGTTCGAGATGAATCTTTTGGAAATCCTTTGAAGGGCATGAACGGTCAACATAGGAGGACACCTGTCTATAGGCTGGGAGTGTGTCCGTGTCCAGGCCTGCTCTCCAGAGCTCCTATGACTTCTCTCATGTCACCTCCAGATGACCTAGCTCCTTCCAAAGTTGCAGTGCTCCCAGCGGATGAGGGGTGGGAAGCAGATCACTGGGCAGTTTACCTGTGGGTTAAAAGGAGGAGGAAATTGTGTTGGTGTGGGTGCCTCTCAGGGGGCCAGTGGCATCCATTTGGAAGATGTTCCCATAAGCATCATGGTGTAGAGCTGACAGCCCTGAATCCTGAGGGTGTGTGTGGTAGGAAACAGGGTGTTGCTGGGGTGTGGGGCAGACTTCTGTAAGGACTGAGTAAGAGCCTGGAAGGGGTTGGAGAAGACTCTTGAGAGTCCCTTGGACTGCAAGGAGATGAAAGCAGTCAATCCTAAAGGAAATCAGTCCTAAATATTCATTGAAAGGACTGATGCTGAAACTGAAGCTCCAATACTTTGGCCACCTGATGCAAAGAGCTGACTCATTAGAAAAGACCTTGAACCTGGGAGAGATTGAAGGCAGGAGGAGAAGGAGATGACAGAGGATGAGTTGGCACCTTATGCGAAGAGTTGACTCATTGGAAAAGACCCTGATGCTGGGAGGGATTGGGGGCAGGAGGAGAAAGGGACGACCGAGGATGAGATGGCTGGATGGCATCACAGACTCAATGGACGTGAGTCTGATGCTTACTCCTTGGAAGAAAAGTTATGACCAACCTAGATAGTATATTCAAAAGCAGAGACATTACTTTGCCGACTAAGGTCCGTCTAGTCAAGGCTATGGTTTTTCCTGTGGTCATGTATGGATGTGAGAGTTGGACTGTGAAGAAGGCTGAGCGCCGAAGAATTGATGCTTTTGAACTGTGGTGTTGGAGAAGACTCTTGAGAGTCCCTTGGACTGCAAGGAGATCCAACCAGTCCATTCTGAAGGAGATCAACCCTGGGATTTCTTTGGAAGGAATGATGCTAAAACTGAAGCTCCAGTACTTTGGGCACCTTATGCGAAGAGTTGACTCATTGGAAAAGACCCTGATGCTGGGAGGGATTGGGGGCAGGAGGAGAAAGGGACGACCGAGGATGAGATGGCTGGATGGCATCACAGACTCAATGGACGTGAGTCTGAGTGAACTCCGGGAGTTGGTGATGGACAGGGAGGCCTGGCATGCTGCGATTCATGGGGTCGCAAAGAGTCGGACACGACTGCGCGACTGAACTGAACTGAACTGAGTTGGTGGGATGGCATCACTGACACAATGGACATGAGTTTGAGCAAACTCCAGGAGATAGTGAAGGACAGGGAAGCCTGGTATGCTGCAGTCCATGGGATTACAAAGAGCTGGACATGACTGAGAGACAGCTGGGGGGCACTGCAGGGCCCTACGTGAATCTTCATGAAACAAGATTCAGATCAAATGCAGCCGGGTCGCCAAACTCAAATTCCGAATGGCTCTCCCTGACGAGGGGCTGCTGGGGGTCAGAGGAGAGAGGTGAGGACGCTAGATGACATCCGAGGTGCATCTGCCCTTGGGGATGGTGGCCTTGCAGCCAGGTGGCACTGGGCCAGCCCTCACTCACCTGCCCGTCGTGGCCCTCAGACCCTCAGCTGGCTCAGGCTGAATTCTGCTTGAAGTTCTTGCCAGAGAGCTATTGGTGTGGGGTCTTGGCCAGGTCCCCAGACCACCCTGCACACCTCAGACCACAAGGTCTGAGCCAGACAGTGGTCCCAGGGGAGCCAAAGGTCTGAGTTGTTTGGAAATGGTGTCCAGCTCCATCGTCTAAATCGCCCTCATTTCCTCTGCTGCCCACTGGCCTCTGCAAACTGCTTCATTATCGTCTTCCAAGGTCCTCTACTGTTTCTCTTCACTCTTCCTCTCTGATTCTTGTTTCTTGCCTGTTGCCCCATCATGAATCATGCCACCCCCAGCCTGGGCTGATGACTTCTGCAAATCCTTGAAGCTGAAGTTGGATGACTCAGCAGCAGCCCAAGGGACTGAAAGAGTTAAGATGGGTTTTGTTTATGAAGTGCCTTCCAGGGCTGTAGGAGGAAAGACACAGGGATGGGAAGTCAGGGCTTTGGAGCAGATGGGTGCCCCACACTTGCCACTTCCTAGTAGAGGGATGTTTTGCGAGGTATCACCCTTTCTCACCCAGGACTCGGTTGCCCAGGCTACGCACTGCACAAGGCTAGGGGGCTCCACTCATGTAGGAGTCTGGATGAGTAGCTCCTGCTTGGGTATGCTGTGTGTAACACCCACAGCTTACCCACCCTAGCCCTGATCCTCTGAGTCTGCTCCCTTCTCTGCGAAACAGGCTTGATGGTCTCATAGCACAGAGTCCTTGGGGAGCATTATACACAGATCCCTCCAGGTCTGACACTGGGCCCAGGGTATTGGTCAAGCACATGGTGATATGTGTGACCGGATGCCAGAGGTGTGCATGCATGCCAAGTCGCTCAGTCATGTCTGATGCTTTGCAACCCTATGGACTGTAGCCCTCCAGACTCCTCTGTCCATGGGATTCTCCAGGCAAGGATGCTGGAGTGGGTTGTCATGCCCTCCTTCGAGGGATCTTCCCAACCCAGGGATGGAACTCATGTCTCCTGCATTGCAGGAGGATTCTTTACCACTAGCGCTACCTGGGAAGCCCCACTAGAGGTGTAGGAGGGGCCTTTGTTCTTGGTCGGGTTTATATTCCAGTTTGTGAGGCAAAGCAAACCCTTCAAAAATAACCACAGGGAGGGACCTCCCCAGTCAGTGGTCCAGTGGCTAACACTCCTCACTCCCAACACTGGGAGCCTGGGTTCAATCCTCAATCAGGGGACTAGATCCCTCAGGCTGCAGCTAAAGATCCTGCATGCCACAGTTAAGACCTGGAGCAGCCAAATAAATAGTAAATCAAAAGTTAAAGAATTAGTAAATAACTACAGAAGGTACATGACACTTGGGGGGATATTAGGAGGGTCTCAGCCACATCCACTGGCTTTTACCATTCCTGTTTAGACCAACTGGCATCCCAGTGCCCACCCTGAGCGCTTTTGCTTGCCCATGGAGACGGCTGTTCCCTGTGTGGCAGATCAGAATTAGAGGCTTTGGAAGCAGGCTTAACCCATGACTGGTGGGAGTGGGTGCATAAATACCCCATTTCCTCATCCTCCGGGGGCAGCTCAGAGGCAGGTGTGTCTTACACTTGTTCCCAGGATGACATTCCTTCAATCCACAGGGATGCTGGCTGGATAGTGCGTCCTTCATTAGCTGCTTTCCTCCCTGGTCCTATCCTCCACACTCTCCTAGCATCCCTGCACCTGCTGAGTAGCTCTCTGTGTTCCAATTTTCACCTCGATGTCTGGGTGCCCCCAAACCCAGGCATCAACCCACTACTGCGCTCCTGCAGAGTCCACATGCATTCCAGATATGTCATCCCCAGAACTGTGAGCACCTCGAGGGCTGAGCTCAGGTCTCATTTGACCTCATAGTCCAGGACGCAGCATAGCTAGCTCCTGACCCACAGGGGCCCCACTAAATGTGTGTCGAGTGTGAGATGTCGTGTGAACCTCACCCACACGGCACATCTCCAGGGCTGAGATGACCTGAGTGAGTGTATTTCCCCAGGATCTGCTAGGGAACGCACTTCGTCATTTTCATTGCCGGTTCTACTGAGTGATTATTAAAAATTAAGCCTGTGTTCTCAGGCAGATTTTGTTACAGATTCTGAAGAAGGTACAGGTGGAAGATTCTGGAAATATGGGGGTAGAGTCCCCAGAGGATTCTTGCTGAGGGGCAGCCCTCTCCTTTCCCCAGAGGATGTGGATGTCTGTGAGCCATGAGCCGTGAGCTGCCGGATCTGGACAGCTTGGGCCGGTGGCCAAGGTCTCGCTGAGGTGTGTGGGAGGGGACCCTGGGGTGGCAGCGTGCCTTCCCTGTCTGCAGCAGCTGCTTTGGGTCCCCTGATTGCCATTGCACTGCCCACACCTCGCCATCCCCAGGTAGGCACAAGCCTGTGCATCTCGCCCCCACTTCTTCCACTGCTCCCTTTACTGAAGCACCAATCTGATTAACATGAATGCTTAACATCTGGATGATGCTCCATGTCCAGCTCTGGACCGTCTGCCTGTGGGTGATGACAATTGCTGGCATGTCTCTAGCATACGTTTCCATGGCTACCCAGCCCCAGGGTTGCAGCTCTTCATCTTGATTCACAGGGGATCCCTTCCGGCCTCTCCACGGCGGTGCCGATGTCACATGGGTCCTGGAGCAGGTCACCGGATTTCTCCGTGCCTCACTTTCCTGGACAGAAAAGTGGAGATAGTGGAAGATACCGTACAGAGTTCTTGGAGGATTAAATGAGATAGCACACTTAAAAATGCTGGTCACAGCATGTGGCTTGAAGCAAGTGTTTGGTCAGTGTAAGTTATCAGGGTTATTATCAGCAAAGCCATTTAGTTGGGTCCAGGGATTGCTGTTTGCTCTAGGATCATATATATATATATATATATATATATATATATATATATTTTTTTTTTTTTTTTTTTTAATTTTTTGGCCAAGTTATACAGCATATGGGATCTTAGTTCCTCTGCCAAGGACCACACATGTGCCCCTGCATTGGAAACACCAAGTTTTAACAACTGGACTGCCAAGGAAGTCCCTTGTATCCCTTTTAAAGGCTCGTTTGCCCTAGAGGTCCCATGTGCCTTGTGCTGACCCCCGGGTGACCTCGGCTCTGAGAGATTCATTTGCAGTCAACTGCAGCCACTTCACCCGGCTCCCAGTGAGGAACCCTCTCCTTTCGTATCTCGGGGTTGACCGCTCACCCCTCTTTCCGGTACTTGCCCCATCTAGCTGTCTCCTCTTTACATCCCAAACCAAGATTAGAGGCTGGCCATGGGAGGATGGAGAGGGAGGCTATGAGAACATACGGGAACTGAGTGACACCTCACACTGGATCCAAAGCACAAACCCCGAGAGAAGGAGACAGTTTGGGAGGAGGAGGCGCCCAGGGACAGTTCCTGGCCTCAGGGGCTTTCCTGCCCCATCCTTGCTTCCACCCTCCAAGACTCCTTCGCGCCTGGATCCCAAAGCCCAGGCTGGCAATGAACCCTTGTGGGAGACGGCCTGTCTCCCGTCCACCCTTCACTGTGATGCACCCTCCAGCCTCTTCTACAGACACTTTTATCACCGCGGTTGACTTCTCTGACTCCCCTAGTCACATGCCACTGAGATATTTATGGGCTTGTGGATTGCAGGTCCTGATAAGGGGAGGAAGGCTTTGGAGGTGAATTAGATGCCAACAATGCAAAGTTGAGCTGGGCAGGACTCGGCTCTTGTTAATGTCTCTGTAAATCATCCCATGGCTTCAGGATGCTCAATATTTTCTTATTCATCTCCATTTTTCAGGGGAGAGTGTTCAATCTGTCACGCCAATTCTTTACAAATGGCTTGTCAGTCGTAGAGGCATCATGGACCTATGATTATATCCAAAAGCTGGGGAAGGCTTGACACCTCCCAGTAACATCCTGCTTAGGGTCCTAATTGAGCAGCAATTGTTGCCTAACCATGTGCTCGCATAGGGGCTGCAGCTACAGAGATCCACAGCAACCAGGCAGGTCCTACATTTGCTGAAGACAGCACTTTGGTGCTAATAGTTCCATGGTGGTCAGCACACTACAGAAGAAGTATGTCCAGAAGGTCATAACCAGACCTGGCTGGGAGGAGTGAATTACCTCAGTGAGGGCTCCCAGAAATCGTTACCAGAGGGTGGAGCTTTTGAAAAATATATATAAAAAAAAGTTTAAAAATATTTTTTCCAAATTATAGTAAAATGCACATCACATAAAATTGACCATTTTAACCATTTCTCCTTTTTAAATTTTTAAATAAATGCTTCATTTGTGGCTGCCCTGGCACACAGGCTGCTATGTGCGGGCTGCTCCCAGGCTGCAGTTCGTGGGCTCCTCACCGTGGCGGCTTCTCCTGCTGCGGAGCGCGGGCTCTAGGCTCACAGGCTCAGCAGCTGCAGTGCACGGGCTCAGTTGATCTCTAGCATGGAGGATCCTCCCGGACCAGGGATCGACCCCACGTCTCCTGCATTGGCAGGTGGATTCTTTTTTTTTTTTTTTTAATAATTTTTATTTTTTAGTTTGTTTTGCTTTACAATACTGTATTCGTTTTGCTATACATCGACATGAATCAGCCACAGGTGTACATGAACTCCCAATCCCGACCCCCACCTCCCCCCTCCCACCCCACACCATCTCTCTGAATTATCCCCGTGCATCAGTCCCAAGCATCATGCAGCCCACATTGAACCTAGACTGGCGATTCATTTCACTTATGATATCATACATGTTACACTGCCACTCTCCCAAATCATCCCACCCTCTCCCTCTCTCACAGAGTCCAAAAGGCTGTTCTATACATCTGTGTCTTTTTTGCTGTCTTGCATACAGGGTTATCATTACCATCTTTCTAAATTCCATATATGTGTGTAAGTATACTGTATTGGTGTTTTTCTTTCTGGGTTACTTCACTCTGTATAATCCGCTCCAGCTTCATCCACCTCATTAGAACTGATTCAAATGTTTTCTTTTTAATGGCTGAGTAATACTCCATTGTGTATATGTACCACAGCTTTCTTATCCATTCATCTGCTGATGGACATCTAGGTTGCTTCCATGTCCTGGCTATTATAAATAGTGCTGCGATGAACATTGGGGTACATGTGTCTCTTTCAACCACTGGACCACCAGGAAGCCCACTGTAACCATTTCTAAGGGCACAGTTAAGTAGTGCTAAGTGTATGTATTCATTTTGTCGTGCAATCAATTTCCGGAATGTTTTCATCTTCCCAAACTGCAGCTCTGTACCCATTAAACAATAGCTCCCCTCCCCCTAGTTTCTCTCCTGCCCCCGCAGCCTGGTGTTCTACCTTCTGTCTTTGTGAGTTTGACTGCTCTAGGGACCTCATATAAGCAGAATTATACAGCATATGTCTTTTTGGGTCTGGCTTATTTTACTTTGCATAGTACATTCAAGGCTCATCCGCATCATAACGTGCATCAGAATTTCCTTTCTTTTCAGGGTTGAATAATATTCCACCATGTGTATGTACCAGATGTTCTTTATCCATTCGTCCTTTGATGGGCATTTGGGTTGTGGCCATCTCTTGGCTATTGTCAATATTGCAGCTGTAAATATAGAGGTAGTGACT
This sequence comes from Aepyceros melampus, assembly GCA_006408695.1. Taxonomy (NCBI): domain Eukaryota; kingdom Metazoa; phylum Chordata; class Mammalia; order Artiodactyla; family Bovidae; genus Aepyceros; species Aepyceros melampus. Next base: position 760,976 of record SJXQ01012565.1, read on the forward strand.
TTTTTTTTTTTTGAGTCTTGAGGAAGTAGGACTTCCCTGGCAAAGCAGAGGAAGGCAGGAGCCAGGAAACACACACAGCGTATGGAAAGGCACTGGGTCATGACAGCATCGTGGCCTGGGGTGGCTCGTGGCTCTGTGTCCCTGGGGCCCACAAGGGTGGTACAGAATAGGGGAAGATGAGGCTGGGCAGCTGAGTGATAGAGAATCATGGCAGGCCTACATGCTATGAGATGGCCCCAAGACACAAGATGTCATGATATGAAGGTCGTCATTTGATGCCCAGGTTTAATTCCTGGGTCGGTTTGGGAAGATCCTCTGGAGAAGGAAATGGCAACCCACACCAATTAATCCCATGGACAGAGGAGCCTGGCACGATACAGTCCACGGGGTCACAAGAATCAGACATGACTTAGAGACTAAATCACCACCACCAATTTGATGTCATATCACCCAGCAGTGGAACATATTAAATTTTTCTGGATCTCAATGGAGCACACTGAAGCACACAATTTCTACTGTTCTTGATCATCAGTCATGGGGGACTGAGCTAACTATACTGTCTACTGGGCTGCTTATAAAACTGGTCTAAAGCCTGAGGAGGATTGACATTCCCATTGCACTTTGTTGCCCGCAGAACTTTCCATAGCTGCCCAGTCCTGAGAATTCCTGAGCACTGGAACCTAGTCTGATTCTCATAGCTCTGTGATTCTGGGTGAGCTAGTCAACCCTTCTGAGTCTCAGAGTTTTAGCTTGTTCCATCAAGGATGAGATTCCTTAAAGCTCTCCAACCAATAACGCTGAAGAAACTGAAGTTGAACGGTTCTATGAAGACCTACAAGACCTTCTAGAACTAACACCCAAAAAACATGTCCTTTTCATTATAGGGGACTGGAATGCAAAAGTAGGAAGTCAAGAAACACCTGGAGTAACAGGCAAATTTGGCCTTGGAATATGGAATGAAGCAGGGCAAAGGCTAATAGAGTTCTGCCAAGAGAATGCACTGGTCATAGCAAACACCCTCTTCCAACAATACAAGAGAAGACTCTACACATGGACATCACCAGATGGTCAACACTGAAATCAGATTGATTATATTCTTTGCAACCAAAGATGAAGAAGTTCTATACAGTCAGCAAAAACAAGACCAGGAGCTGACTGTGGCTCAGATCATGATCTCCTTATTGCCAAATTCAGACTGAAACTGAAGAAAGTGGAGAAAACCACTAGACCATTCAGGTATGACCTAAATCAAATCCCTTATGATTATACAGTGGAAGTGAGAAATAGATTTAAGGGTCTAGATCTGATAGATAGAGTGCCTGATGAACTATGGACTGAGGTTCGTGACATTGTACAGGAGACAGGGATCAAGACCATCCCCATGGAAAAGAAATGCAAAAAGCAAAATGGCTGTCTGAGGAGGCCTTACAAATAGCTGTGAAAAGAAGAGAAGCAAAAAGCAAAGGAGAAAAGGAAAGATATAAGCATCTGAATGCAGAGTTCCAAAGAATAGCAAGAAGAGATAAGAAAGCCTTCTTCAGCAATCAATGCAAAGAAATAGAGGAAAAGAACAGAATGGGAAAGACTAGAGATCTCTTCAAGAAAATTAGAGATACCAAGGGAACATTTCATGCAAAGATGGGCTCGATAAAGGACAGAAATGGTCTGGACCTAACAGAAGCAGAAGATATTAAGAAGAGGTGGCAAGAATATACGGAAGAACTGTACAAAAAAGATCTTCATGACCCAGATAATCATGATGATGTGTTGACTAATCTAGAGCCAGACATCTTGGAATGTGAAGTCAAGTGGGCCTTAGAAAGCATCACTACGAACAAAGCTAGTGGAGGTGATGGAATTCCAGGTGAGCTATCCCAAATTCTGAAAGATGATGCTGTGAAAGTGCTGAACTCAATATGCCAGCAAATTTGGACAACTCAGCAGTGGCCACAGGACTGGAAAAGGTCAGTTTTCATTCCAATCCCAAAGAAAGGCAATGCCAAAGAATACTCAAACTACCGCACAATTGCACTCATCTCACATGCTAGTAAAGCAATGCTCAAAATTCTCCAAGCCAGGCTTTCAGCAATATGTGAATCATGAACTTCCTGATGTTCAAGCTGGTTTTAGAAAAGGCAGAGGAACCAGAGATCAAATTGTCAACATCTGCTGGATCATCGAAAAAGCAAGAGAGTTACAGAAAAACATCTATTTCTGCTTTATTGACTATGCCAAAGCCTTTGACTGTGTGGATCACAATCAACTGTGGAAAATTCTGAAAGAGATGGGAATACCAGACCACCTGACCTGCCTCTTCAAAAACCTGTATGCAGGTCAGGAAGCAACAGTTAGAACTGGACATGGAACAACAGACTGGTTCCAAATACGAAAAGGAGTACGTCAAGGCTGTATATTGTCACCCTGCTCATTTAACTTCTATGCGGAGTACATCACTAGAAATGCTGGGCTGAAAGAAGCACAAGCTGGAATCAGGATTGCCAGGAGAAATATCAATAACCTCAGATATGCAGATGACACCACCCTTATGGCAGAAAGTGAAGGGGAACTAAAGAGTTTCTTGATGAAAGTGAAAGAAGAGAGTGAAAAAGTTGGCTTAAAGCTCAGCATTCAGAAAATGAAAATCATGGCATCCGGTCTCATCACTTCATGGCAAATAGATGGGGAAACACTGGAAACAGTGGCTGACTTTATTTTTTTGGGCTCCAAAATCACTGCAGTTGGTGACTGCAGCCATGAAATTAAAAGATGCTTACTCCTTGGAAGGAAAGTTATGAGCAACCTAGACAGCATATTAAAAAGCAGAGACATTACTTTGCCAACAAAGGTCCATCTAGTCAAGGCTATGGTTTTTCCCAGTGGTCATGTACAGATGTGAGAGTTGGACTGTAAAGAAAGCTGAATGCCGAAGAATTGATGCTTTTGAACTGTGGTGTTGGAGAAGACTCTTGAGAGTCCCTCTGACTGCAAGGAGATCCAGCCAGTCCATCCTAAAGGAGATCAGTCCTGGGTATTCATTGGAAGGACTGATGTTGTAGCTGAAACTCCAATACTTTGGCCACCTGATGCAAAGATCTGACTCATTTGAAAAGACCCAGATGCTGGGAAAGATTGAGGGCAGGAGGAGAAGGGGACGACAGAGGATGAGTTGGTTGGATGGCATCACCGACTCGATGGACATGGGTTTGGGTGGACTCCGGAAGTTGGTGATGGACAGGGAAGCCTGGCGTGCTGCAGTTCATGGGGTCGCGAAGAGTCGGACACGAATGAGGAACTGAACTGAACTTCAGGCTCCCCAGAAGCCCATGTACTTATGAATTCTATTGATGTGCCTGTTAAATATGCTGCTCTACGCCCCTATGGCCCTGCAGGAATATACATCTACACATCGTTGACCTTAGACAAATTGCTTAACCTCACTCCATGTCTTTGAATCACCATCTGTGAAAAGGGATGTTGGAAACAGTGCCTTCCTGTTTTTTTCCTGCTGGTTTCTGTAGTATCCATATGTAACTTACAAAAGAGAGCATTTAGCTGGGTCTGTAGCAATTTATTTCATCACGTCATTTTCTCTACCTCTCAGACCTCCACACTGCATACACATAAAATTTCCCAGCTCTTTTTCCCGAAGTTCCTGATTTTCCTGAGGTCCTGACATCTTCCTTGACTTATGGGAGAATGTCCCCACGCAGGATGACTCTCATCAGCAGGCTCCTCCCATCTTGGGAATGCAGCAGGCCCTCCCCTGCCTTCTCATCAGGTTTGCCCCTTCTGGGGCAATGCCCTCCTAGCTGTGACCACTGGAAGCCCTTCTCATGCTTTATGTTTCAGATAAAATCTGTCTGCCCCCCCAAAACCAAGACCACTCAGGAAGACAACTCTTCCCTCCTCCTGGTGGGAATCATTCAGAGTTGTCTTATCACTCCTTTTGAACTTGTGTGGCTGTCCCTTTGTCTGAGGTTGGGTTACCGAGACACTGTGAGGCAGATTTGTGTGTGAGAAGGTACTTGGAAGAATCTTTCAAATCAACCCTATGGAGGAGTCAGGGGTGGGGAAAGCAGGGTTGGGTGAAAAAGAGGAGTTGAACTGTGATACAGGGCTTTTTTTTTAAAAAATTATTTTTTTATTAAAAAACTCACATACTATAAAACATACTATTTACCATATTTAAATAGTACAGTTTAAATATTACAGCTCAGTGGGACTAAGTACATTCACATTGTTGTGCAGCTTTCACCATCAGCCATCTCTGGAATTTTCAACCTTCCTAAACTGAGACTCTGGCCCCAATAAACACTAACTCTCCGTTCCCCCTCCCCGCCCATCCCCGGACCCTAGCATCTGCCAGTGTGCATTCTGACCCTATGAACTGGACTGCTGTCTGTACTGTGGTGAAGCAGAGTCAGACAGTGCTTGTTTGCACCTCCTCATATGCCCAGTTGCTCAATCATGTCCAACTCTGAGCAGCCCCATAGACTGAGCACGCCAGGCTCCTCTGCCCATGGCATTCTCCAGGCAAGATACTGGATTGGGTTGCCATTTCCTTCTCCAGGGAATCTTCCCAACCCAGGGATCGAACCCACGTCTCTTGGGTCTCCTGCTTTGGCAGGTGGAGTCTTTACCACTTGAGCCACCTGGGAAACCTCTGACACCTGGTTGGTCCTTAAACCAGGTAAACATATGTCAAATGAATGAACAAATCAACAAAGGAGCAGCCCCGTGGCATCAACAGACTCATCGCTGCAAGCAGGATCTTTAACTGTGGCGTGTAGAATCTAGTTCCTGCCAGGGATCAAACGCAGGCCCCCTGCTTTGCAAGCATGGGCACCTGAGCCTTAGCCACAGGGCCACCAGGGAAGGCCCGCTCAGTTCTCAATTCTACTTCCCATCTCTATAAGCGTGCCTCTGTCAGGTATCTCATATAAGGGTGATCGTATAATATTTCTTCTTCTGTGTCTGGCTTATTTTACTCAGCATACTGTTTTTAGGGTTCATGTATGTTATAACGCTTGTCAGAATTTCATTTCTTTTAAGGCTGAATAATATTGTATGGACCATATTTGTTTATCCATCAATCTATCCAGGGACATTTCAGATGTCCACATCTTTTGGCACTCCTGAATGATGTTTCTGTGAACTTTGCTCTGCGTGCATCTGAGTCCCTCCTTTCCGGGTTGCCTCAGTTCATTTTTAAATGAAGTGTTCTTTTTGTTTTTTAACCTTCTTTTTCTAAGAGGTGAACACCTTGGCCTGAGGGAATAAAAGTCTTCTGTTTGATATTTGAAACTTTTGTTTGTGGGACATGCTAATGGGACAAGAGAGCCTTTTTGAAACAAGGCCTCTGCTTTAGGCTGTAAACCAAGAGAAACGGCAACAGGATTGGAAATGTTTTTAATTGTGGCAAAGTTTTGCATGTCTATGTTTATGTTCTTTGGAGGTGGAGGCGTCAATAGCTTTTGTCAGATTCCCGAAGTATCTACGAGAAATTGGTTAAAGGCTGTTGGATTATAAAATTAAATATAAAAACTGAAATCATGAAAAGCCTAAGGGACTAAAGGGTATTCATGGGCTTCCCTGGTGGTGATCTAGTGGTTTTAAGAGGACGTGGGTTTGAGCCCTGGTCAGGGAAAGTACTACAAGCCATGGAGCAACCAAACCTGCGTGCTGCAGCTGCTGAAGGCTGCACACCCTGGAGCCCGTGCAACAGGAGAAGCCATGGCGATGAAAAGCCCATGCCCCACAATTAGAGAGTAGCCCGCGCTCAGCACGATTAGAGAAAAGCCTGCACAGCAACGAAGCCCAAAAATGAATGAATAAATAAAATTTTTAAAAAAGGGGTGCACATATCCCTTTCTATTGGGAGGAGCTCTAGGTCCTCCATGTGTCCCTCTGCCTTCACGTGGCCCTTTCTCTCCTGTGTCCTTTCTTCTTTTAAGGACACTGGCCTTAGAGACCACTCCAATCCAGTGTGGTCTCATCCTAGTGTAATTCCATCTCCAAAGACCTTATTTCCAAGTAAAATGCTCTGACTTTCTAGGGAGACATGGATTTGGGGGGACACCAATCAGTTTACTCCAGTGGGGGCTTTACTCTCCCTGCCGTGGATGGGAAAGTGGTTCCCTGAGCTCAGGGTGTTTCTAGTGAGATTACCCACTCCTGGGCCTCAGCTGTACTCTTGCAAGGACTTGAGGGAGATCCTCAGAGGCCCGAGTGGCCCTGGGAAGCCCACATTCCTGGCCCCCACCACAAACTGTCCATCTTCTTCCAACCAAGTGTCTAGGAAGTCAGTTCAAGAAAGAATCTCTAACCACAGTAGAATTTCTCTCCTCTGCAGCTGGTGGAGACTTCAGAGTCTGCATAAATGACCTTTGGACACCTTGACCTCTCAGTCTTCTCATTTTCCGCCTTCTCTTCGGTCGACTCTCCTTATTTCCACACTCTTATGTTCATACCCTTCACTGGCGGTTCTCATTTCTCAAAGCAGACTTGTGTGGAGAGCTTTTAAAATGTGCTGATGCTGGGACCTCATGCCCAGAGGTTCTGAATGACACCATCCAGAGAAGGCCAGGCAGTGATGTTGTCCACATTCTTTTGAGCTGCTTCTAATGCACAGCCAGGGTTCTGAGCTTCTGCCTGGCTCAGTCATTGGAGCTCTTGGAAACTTTTTGTTTTTAAATCTCTGGTCAGTTGTAGATTTGCAAACCTCTCCCAGTTTATCACATTTCTGTTAATTCTGCCAATGAGTGCACTGCTTATCAGGCATTCCTGATTCTAAGGCATATCTCTTCTAAGTCTCCATCTCACTTGTTTGTTTCCTGTTTTGTAGCTTATTTCCCACAGTGCTGTCAACAGGACTAAGGTTGCCCTGAATCTTCTACCTGGTCATTTGTCATCAGCAAAGTCCTAATTGGATGTGTCTGAGATGCATGTCCTGTGGTTACCATCTCGATCTTGTACATGCTCTGACTGGAGGATCTGAGTACAAGAATGACACATTTGATGTACATTTTAAAGATCGTGCTGGCTTCTGCATGGGAAACAGACTATAGGCCAGGACAAGAAGCAGGGAGATTTTTGGAGGCTTGGGCAGTGACCCAGGAGAGGGGACCATTGAAGGGGGGTTGCAGAGGTCATCTTGGGATGCATGGTCAAGGTGGCAAGTTCAGGACTTGCTGATGCCTGGGGTGCTGGTTTCAAGGGAAAGCACAGAATCAAGATGAACCCATGCTTTCTGCTGGAGCATCTGGGTGCCCTGTGTCATTTGGTGAGATGGGAATGCACTGCTGGGTGAGTGGGGGAGGAGGGGCCTGGAGCTCGGCCTTGAGCACATCAAGCAGGAGAGGCACTGGGTCTTGGTTGCGGCGCTCAATGTCTTCCCGTGTCACATGGGCGCTTTCACTGCGGCACGTGAATTCTTAGTTGTGGTGAGTGGGCTTCGTTGCTCTGGAGATCTTAGTTCCCAGACCAGGGATGAAACCTGAGTCCCCTGCCTTGCAAGGTGGATTCTTAACCACTGGACTGCCAGGGACGCCTTTGATTAAGGGTTTCAAGATGGGAATATTGTCCTGGGTTGTCTTGATGGCAAGGAACCGCAGTGGTCTTTATAAGAAGTTGGGAAAGGGAAGGAAATGGATTCTCTTCTGGAGCTCCAGAAGGAACATAACCCTGCTGACACTTGGTTTTAGTCCAGTAAAAACCTATTCTGGACTTCTGACTTCCAGAACTGTAAGACAATATATTTGTGTTTGAAGCCACTAAGTTTGTGGTCTTTGGCAATAGCAGTCATAGAAGACAAACCCAGGAGATAAATCTGTAGGTGTCTGCATGGTGTTGGGGATGGGATGTTCCAGATCTGGTGAAGGTCTCTGAAGATGTAGGAGAGGAAGCAGAGAGGTTTTAGGAGCAGCGTCAGTGAGTCAGCAAGAGAGGCTGGGACCCAGAACCTAAGTGGAGGGGCTGAACTTCACCTATGAGGCAGGGAGGCCAGACAGTGTGATGGTCCAGGTGACTGGAGATGGATGGACTTGGTCAAGGGGAGGTAAGAAAGTTCTCATCTGATGGCTTCTGTCTTCTCATTGACATCAAGAGGGAAGGTTATCAACTGAGATGAGGAGAAGGAAGGAAAGAAGGAAGCAAGAAGACGTTATGAAATGGTCCTTTAGAGAGTGGATTTAAGTCATCCTATTCCTGATAACTTTTCTTGCCTTTTTTTTTTTTTTGCCATACCATGAAATTTTAGTTCCCTGACCAGGGATTGAACCCAGTTCACCACAATAAAAGCATAGAGTCCTAACCACTGAACTTCCAGGAATTCCCCCAGATAACTGAACTCTAAAAGGAATAACTGGAGACAGGCACAATGTTTTATACATAAGAACATTTCTAACAACATTGTTTAAAAGAGTAAAATATTGGAAACAGCCACAAGGGCTGACAAAATGTTATTTATTGAAGAAATATGTTATGTCCATAATGGACAACTCTGCAGCCATTCTAAACCATGCTTTAGAGGACCATTTAATTAAATATGAAAATATACTTACTGTTTTGTTAAGTGAGAGTGGTTCCAAAACAAATATGTACAGAATGAAACCAATTTTGCAGAAATATGTATGTAAATATATGCATTGAAAAAGATAGCCAGGAAAGAACATACAAATTTAAATAACGATTATCCCTGGGTGAGGGAATTACAAACATTTCCATTTACCTTTCACATTTTTCTTCATTCTTATATTAAATAGAAATGATTTCTAATGAAAGGAAAATTGTCAAAAAAGGAAGGACTTGGAAAACGACATTTATTGATTAGCTACTAAGCACTCAATAGATCTATTATTTACTGATAAAAGCAATCCAAGACGTAGGCATTAGTCTCATGGGACTAGTTAGAAAATTAAGGCTCAAAAAGTGAAGTAACTGGGGCTTCCCTGGTGGTCCAGTGGTTAAGACTCCACACCTCCACCGCAGGTGGTGTGGGTCCTAGTCAGGGAACTAAGATTCAGCATGCTGTGTGGGGCATTAAAAAAAAAAAGTGGAATAACTCCTTCCGTTACTTGTGATAAAAAACTTTAGAATCAAATCCAGTTTGTCTTGTCTTTCAGCATCCTCTGTACCTCTGTACCCAGACTTCTGCTAACTAGCTTAGGGCCAACCGACCTAGGAGAGGTCACATCTCTGCCTCAGGACCTGCTCTTCGATTAATGAAAGCAAGTTTTCCTGATTGTTAAGGGCTCCGTAAAAGTGGGCACTGCAGGGATACTACTCCCTTTGCCGCGGACAGGACATGGTAAAAACCCTGAGATGGAAAACACACACACACACACACACACATACACGCATGCACACCTATGAACACACACAGAAAGAAACATGCACGCAAATGAAGTTCAAGATAAATCCAAGGTGAAGCCATACCTGGTCTGGAATGTTCTACCCCAGGAAAGGGATTCTGTCCAACAATGATTGGGGTCTTTTATAGGTTGAATTATGTCCCCTGGAAAGATGCATTCAAGTCCTGGTACCTTGTGAATACGACCTTTTTGGGGAACTCAGATCTTTGCCGATGTGATTACATTAAAGTGAGATCGTAGCAAGTGAGGGTAAAGAGAGAAGTCGCTCAGTCATGTCCACTCTTTGCAACCCCATGGACTGTAGCCTACCAGGCTTCTATGTCCATGGGATTTTCCAGGCAAGAGTACTGGAGTGGGTTGCCATTTCCTTCCCCAGTGCCTGATCCAAATTCCAGTGTCTGTATAGAAGAGGGACATTTGCACGCAGAGATTCAGAGACACACAGACAGGAAGATGCTCTGTGGAGATGGAAGATGGAGGCAGAGATGGGAGTATTGCTGCCATAGGCCAAGAAAAGAGAGGGTGCGCTGAAGCCACCGAAGCCAGAAGGGAAACATAGACTAGGTTCTCTCTCCAGCAGCTGAGAAGATACCAATCTTGTCAACACCGAATTTCAGACTTCTGGTCTCTGAGAGACAATCAGTTTCTATTGCTCTAGGCTACCAGTTGGCTGTATTTTGTCCAGGCAGCCCTAGGATACTGACAAATGGTCATAAGGGAAAAAATTGGATTGTGTTGAAAAGAGTTTCCATGAGCACGTGTTTGAAATTACTTCTGAGTAAGATGCCTGTTGGCAGTGGTGCTTACCAAGGCAAGCTGTAACCAGTTGCAGCTCACCATGCCTTTTCTGCTGCCTGAAGGAGTCTTTGAATGGTGCTGAGGCAGGAGGTCCGTCCCAAGGCTGGAGATTGGAGCCTGGGACAAGGGTATTAACCTTGTGGCAAGGTTGCTTCTCAAAATTTGTGGTAGCCAAGGAGGGTTGGACCACTCAGCAGAGCTGGAGGGAACGGGGCAGGGCATCAGCATCCTGTCCTTAGCATGCTGTCCTTGCCAGTGAGGCTGCAACACGCTTAATTTTTATTGCAATGGTTTGTAGACACCTTTCTAAGCTTAATGAATCTGTTGGTCAGAAAAATCCAGTCACATCAATGTTGAGGCAAACAGGTAGATTTCTTACAGTGGTGGTCTAGGGCTACACAACTAACATGGTAGCCACTAACCACATGTTTAAATTACAATTACATCTTTTAAAAGTTTATTTTCAGTTTGTGTACAACAAATCACCTTTTTTTTTTTTTGATGCACTGCGAGGCTTGTGGGATCTTAGTTCCTTGACCAGGGATTGAACCTATGATCCCTGCAGTAGAAACATGGAGCCCTAACCACTGGACTGTCAGGGAAGTCCCAGTAAATCACTGTTTCTGATGGAGGTTTCCATGAGCTTTGACAAATGCGTAGAACCAAGTATCTGCCACTCCAGTCAAAATGCAGAAGTATTCCATTGATCCAAATTATTCTATCAGGCTGCTCCTTTGTGGTCAACCTTCTGCCAAGCTCTAGCCCCTGGTAACCACTGATATGTTTTTTAATCCCTATAATTTTGCTTTCACAAAATTTAAATTAGTAAAAATTAAATAAAGTTAAAAATACAGCTTGTTAGTTGCACTAGCCACATTTCATGTGCTCCATAGCCATGGTGGCTAATGGCTACCATTTTGGATGGTGCAGATACAAAATAGTTCCATCATTCTAGAAGTTCTATTGGATGGCACCGGTCCAAGTACATGTATTCAGTGATTCTTAAATGTTTTGGGGCAGTATCCCCTCTGAATCCTCCTTCCTGAAAAAGGCATGTTGATACAGACATACAAAAAAAATCTGGTGCACATTTTCAGAGCATCTGTTGATCCTTCCAATCCCTTCCCTAGGGGTTAAAATTCCCAAATTTCATGTAAACTTGAAAGTCTGAAAGCATTTTCCTTAAGCCTTGTGTTCTGCTTTGTATCTTCAAGTTAAACAGCAGACCAAGACGCTGCCTTATAATCTTGCTGTTTCTCTTTAGTATGCCACGCCGACAGGCAATTATTCATGGAGATTACTCCAAGCACGGCGTCTGCCTGCTGGGCCGCTTGCTCTGAGTCGCAGGAATGAGCTTTTGGAAATCATCATTATTAGTAAATATGAATCGGGGGTGTTTGAAGCGACTTAATGGAAGTTTAGCTTCTCTCCTATTAAATCTTCTTTGTTAAACTGTAATGGTAAAGTCGTTTCAGAATAAGCTTAGATAGTTTATTTTTTTTAAGGTAGATTATTCCTTAAAGTGTGTTCTTGGCAATTTTTGCCCAGATCAATTTCACTCTAAAAGCTGCCTTTTTCCATTCTGCAATTTAGGTGCGATGATCGCCTTGGCTTACTGATGCTGTCCTGTCCACAGTTTCTGTTTCACGCTGATTCCTGCTCAGCTCCATGGGAAACATGGAGAAAACTTCCTCTCTGGCTGCATGTCCTTTGGCTATGAAATGCCCCATGAAAAATGGGAAAGGGCCTGGCTTACCTGTTGTGAGGAGGTGCTCATGTGTGGGTCCGGGCTCACCATGTAATGTGATTTCATCAAAGGAAAACAATTTAATGACTTGCGTACACACCCATCCCCACCTGCACACACTTCCTTAGTGCAGAATAAACTATAACACTTGAAGAAGTTATCTGGTCCATATTTTAATGTCATCTCTGATAACAAGTCTTGTTCTTTGTTACCCCAGCAGGCATCTTCTGGGATCGCCAGGCCCCACACCACCTAAGTAACAATGGCTCAACTACCCATTCTGGGCTGCGTGGAAATCAGAAAGTCTATCCGTCAGTTTCTGCAAATGGCTGAGCTTCCCACGAGGGGTCAGACCAGGATTCTTGATTCCCTCCTTGGAAGATTCTCCACCTGTGTCCTGCCTCTTGTGATGACTCCTTGTGTCTGCATGCTGGTGAGTCCACCTGTGAACCCAGGGTTCATCACCTTGTTCCAGCTGCCTTGAATATAGCCTGTTTCCACGTGGAAGAACTTTCCCCGATATTTACAGTCACAGGGAGCAGTCCCTTTGCCCACGATGCAGCAAGCATTTGAAAACCCCACCTTCTGTACTGCTGTTCTTTTTTTTTTTTAAGTGATTTGAGATTTGTGTTTATTTCTTTCTTATTTTTTATTCACTTGACTGCTCGGGGTCTTAGCTGCTGCATGTGGGCCAGTTCCCTGGCCACGGATTGAATCCTGGCTCTCTGCATTGGGAGCGTGGAGTCTTGGTCATTGGACCACCAAGGAAGCCCTTGTACCGCTGCTCGTGAGGCACATTGGAGCCTCTGCAGAATAAGCCGGTGTGCCGGCTCCACTCTCCTGCCTTTCTCTGTCCCCTTTCTCTCTTATCTTCCCTGAGGTGTGAGTAAATCTTACTATTAGATTTTACTAATGCAGAAGAGTTTCTGCCCCGTCTTCTGGCTCTTGCAGTCCCATATCCTTGGGACTTCATTCTACCTCATAATCACTAGGGCTGGGGTTGCAAGTGATAGAAACGGAACTCAGATGAGCTTAAGGGGAAAAAAGTACTCTGTCGATTCATAAAACCCAAGGGAAAATATCAGAGTGGTGAGGATTGACTTCTGGGCTGACTTGTAGGCCTGGAGAGTTTTCTCTCTGTCCTTTTAGCCTCTTGCAGGTTTTTTTTTTTTTTTTTAAAGAAACAAAACAAAAAAACAAACAGCTTTCTCCAGATAGTGGAGACTTGGCATTAGGCAGCCAGAAACTTCCATTTAGCCTACTTGCTTCCAGCAAGGAAATCAAGGCCTTTCCCTGGTACCTGTGGGTAACGCACTCCAGGAAAGGTTCTGATGGACCCACCTTGGGTTACACACCCAGCCCAGGACCACTCACAGTGGACAGAAGACAGCCAACTGCCACCTTGGTTGGGGGCACTTCCCCACAACTAGGGAAGTAGATTCCACATTCGGACACAGGGCTGGGAAGCCAGCAGGATGGAAGCAACAGCTGATGCACATAGCAAGCTGCTCATCAACATATTTACCTCCATGAGGGCAGCTCCAGATGGGAAACTGGGGCTAGAGATCCCAGCACCTTGCAGAGGCGAGGCAAGAACCAGGTGACTCCCCTTTTCTGCCTCTAGGAAGGGTCTACGTAAACGAGATAGTGAGAGTATTTTGGAAGCCTAGAAACTGCATGCACTTCTCTGCACTCAGTCATTCAGCCGTGTCCGACTCTTTGTGGCCCCATGGACTGGAGCCCACCAGGCTTTTCTGTCTGTGGGATTTCCCAGGCAAGAAATCTGGAATGCGTTGCCATTTCCTCCTCTAGGATCTCTTCCAACCCAGGGATGAACCCTGTCTCTTGCGTCTCCTCCATTGGCAGGCGGATTCTTTGTCACTAGCGCCACCTAGGAACCCCATGCTTCTGTAAGAGGTGCTTTTAGTACAACAAGTAAGGCAGGAAGGCTTTTCAAAGTGATCATTTCACTCATCTTATTATGTCCCCCAGGCTGCTCCTAAAAAGGCCTGGACGGACAGAATTTGTCATCCTCTGAACCACTTCCCAAAAGGTGATGCTGTGGCCCTCTCAGCACTCAGTATTCAATAACTCTAAGCATCTGGAAAGTCTTCCTTATTTTCCAACCTTAACTCTTACTGATGCAATTGAAAATCATTTCCCCTCTGTGCTCAGGAAAGGGAAACCAGATGGCCAGTATCCTATGTGAAATAACTTTCAATCAACTTGCTGGAATTAGTGACCCATCAAGCAGTCTTTTTTTCCTCTGGGTTAAACAGTCTAATTCCATCAATTTTTTTCCCCTCTCAGGTCTTGTTTTCCATGTCCTGAATTATCTGACTTTCTCTTCTCTAAAAGAGACTTCCATTTCTTGTAATTACTCACTGTGTGTTGATGTGTGGGATGGTGTTAAATACTCATTAGGCAGGAAAGTATCAGCAAAGGGATTTCCAGCACGAAATGAACCCAGCTCCAGAGCAGGGATCCTTGAGGATGCTCTAAGTATGGCAAAGGTTGGTGGCCCTGCAATCTACCGGTGCCCAACTGGACATTTTCAAAAGTCATAGCAGGTGGTTTCTCATGTCTATTTTATTTACGAGGTATTTTTTGTCAGATCTAAATCATTTGTTGGCATGGAACTGTTTTTGCTGGACCTAAAATGGGAGCATGTTTCACGGAGTAGTTCTAGGTCAATGACCCGGGCAGCTCTTTCTGTTCTGCCTTTTTTTTTTTTTTTTTTGGTCATGTAATCACCGCTTGCTTACTTACTTAATTTTTGGCTGCGCTGGGTCTTCTTTGCTGCACACAGGCTCTTCTCTAGTTGTGGACAGTGAGGGCTACTCCTCGTTGTGATGCATGGGCTTCTCATCATAGTGTGGCTTCCCTTGTTGCGGAGCACAGGCTCCAGGGCGCCCAGGCCTCAGTAGCTGCAGCCCAGGAGGGGCTCATTAGTTGCGGCTCTCAGGCCCTAGAATGTGCAGGCTTCAGTAGCTCTGGTGCGTGGGCTTAGTTGCTTCACGGCATGTGGACTCTTTTCGGACCAGGGATCGAACCCGTGTCCCTTGCACTGGTGGCAGCTTCCTAGCCACCATGCCACCAGAGAGACCATTTAACTTTCTGCTGGATAGCATTAGGAGCCCACCGTATAGGACAGAGGAGGACATAGCTGAAGCTTTTCTCAGATGCAAATCCTCAAATGGCCAAAGCAACCATCCCAGTTGCTAGTCAGAAGGATGCACGAGTTCTGACCCACAAACCCTGGGGTCTAAGAAAGACGCACCAGGGAGCAGGAATATGGGAGGAAGAGCTTCCTGCTTGCTGGTGACATGACGGGTCCCAGGTGAGAGCAGACCCAGGAGTTCAGTTCTCTCCGTGATGCGGGTATCTGTAGGCACCCCCTGAGATGGTTCTAAGAGGGGAATTCACAACTTTCAAGTGAGTGAAAGTTGCTCATTCAAGTCCAACTCTTTGTAACCCCATGGACTGTACAGTCCATGGACTTCTCCAGGCCAGAATACTGGAGTTCCCTTCTCCAGGGAGTCTTCCCAAACCAGGAATCAAATCCAGGTCTCCCGCATTGCAGGTGGATTCTTTACCAGCTGAGCCGCTCACTTTAAAAGCTGAATGAATAACGAGTGAGTACATGAGTGAGTGGATGAATAAATGAATTGTGGGTAGTTACAGTTTCTAGGGAAGTTTTTTTTTCTTTTAATACCTGGAAGTATGTACCTTTTTATTCCCTTCACCCATTTCACCCCTAACCTCTTGGGCTTCCCTTATGGCTCAGGGAAGAACCTGCAGCTGGTAAAGAATCTGCCTGCAGTGTAGGAGACCTGGGTTCAATCCCTGGGTTGGGAAGATCCCCGGAGAAGAGAAAGGGTGTGCACTCCAGGATTCTGGCCTGGAGAATTCCACGGACTGTACAGTCCATGGGGTCACAAAGAGTCAGACAGGACTGAGCAACTTTCACTTTCTGGCAACTACCATTCTGATCTCTGCATCTATAATAAGCTTTTTTTTTTTTTTTTTAAGATTCCATATATAAATGAGACATGCTACTTTTTAATTTTTTGAGGGGTCTTCATACTGTTTTCCGTAATGGCTGCCCCAATCTGAATTTGATCAACAGTATGCGAGGCTTTGGGTTTTCCTTTTTGGTAGTGTTCTTTAGGGGATTACAGGTGGATTCTGCTTCTCCCTCAAGGTGATGGCTCAAAAAGAATGCCTTATGCTGCGCGGGTTGTATGCCATGAACTCTAGGGGATGCCTTTCACATCATTCTCTATGGCAAGGGGCTGTCCTGTAGTTGCTTGATGCGCAACCTGCACAGCTGTACATGGTTGCCCCATTAGTCTCAAACCCGACAGACCCTCTCATCAAATTACCGCATCCATCTGTGAATAGGCTCAGCACCATCCACTGCAGGAACAAGGAACAGTGAGTGGATCAATGCAGGGAAGCATCTGAGTGTAATAGACAAAACACAAAATTTTATGCAGTTCTGTTAAATTTCTGTTGATATTGGTAGACATCTACCGCCTCATAAACTTTGTTTTCAATTATGTATGCTCACAAGCTGTTCCATTTTTGATATATTTAGGAAAAGTTCAGTCACATATTCAGAATTGTAATTATTTCCCATAAAACATCTGATTCCAAAATTTTGTATCTATAAAGCAGAAATAACATAATGGCAAGCCAATCATGCTCCGTATTACCTTGCTTTATGCTGTAGTTAAAGTTATTACAGCTTTCCAAACAGTTTTTTTTCAATATTATAAAGATCCTGGGGGTACAGGCTATTAAAAAAAATAGACATGACTTGAAGGCCCTGTATTTACATATCTTTCTAATACACATCATATTTCTTCACAGTCTAGTTTCTTCGTAATATTTGTATGGAAGTGGAGCCTTTAAAATTGCTCTTTTGCCCAGGAGTCCAGTACAACTGGAAAAGGTATAGTGGGCAGAACAAAATTCCCGGGTGCTGGATCTGGGGTAGATCATGATATACAGGTTTAGCTGGAAAAGAACCAGGTATCTTGGCAGATTCCAGTTTAATCACCTAAAGAAGGAGGGTTTCTATTTTTCTAAAGGAGAGGCTGAAGATGGGTGGTCAAGGGAGATTTGACATGACCAGGGAGTAACCTTTCTGTTCTGCTTTTTTTTTTTTTTAATATTTATTTGTTTTAGCTGCGGGACTCAGGATCTTCCATCTTTATTGCGGCATGAGGGATTTTAGTCGTGGCATGCAAATTCTTAGTTGTGGCATATGGGATCCAGTTCCTTAATCAGGATCAAACCCAGAGACCCTGCATTGGGAGCGCACGGTCTCAGCCACTGGACCACCAGGGAAATCCCAACCTTTCTGTTCTAAAGATCTTCCCAAAAGCTAGCATAGTCTCTCTCCTTTAGAAATGTGATAAGGAGGATGAAGAGGGTTTCAGGGAACGGTGGGGACGGCTGGGACCCGGATGTGTGAGGTGGGCCCATGTGGCACCGAGTGACAGTGGATAGGAAGGAGTCTTCTCCTCATTCAGTCTTTGATGCCCAGAGGTTTCCAAGGGCCACAGCCAGCTCTGGGCCCTGTGGGCTGCAGCAGAAGCAGGGGCCTTTGGACCATGAAAGCTGCTGTTCCCTCAAGCATTCATTCGTTCTTTTCTTTACCCACACTTCCATCTAGTTTCTTTACCACCACCAACTTGCCCTGAATCTCTTTCTAAATAGCACAGGTTTGAAATCAGGCAGTGAGGCAGGCAGCAAGGGTAATACCAATGGCTGCGCCATGTGCTGGTCAGGGAGGTACCTAAGGCATAAAGCTGCCTGCAAGATGCTGCCAGGCCAGCAGGAAGGTGAGACTCATGAGGACAGAGAAGCCACAGTGGAGGGTAGAATGATGTCTTCATTAAGGAAGATGGAAAGAATGAGGAGGGGTGGCAAATGGGGCAGCTAGGCCTCCCCAGCTGGAGGGGGGGTGGGTTTTCTAGCCCTAATCATTTCCTGCAGGACCTTCCAAGACCAAATCTTTGATCACATCGCTCCTTTGTTTCTAAACCTTCAATGGCTCCCTTGTATGTGCAGAATGAATGATAAGTGCCTTGGCATTGCATTCAAGGGTGTGCCAAAGGGTTCCGTTTCTATCTTTCTTGAAGGATCTCACAGTCTCTCCCTTCTACCTTTTATGCCCCGATCTGATGACCACAAAGTCTGTTTCCTGAACATGTGTTTTACCCTTCCTCTCCTCTTCCCCGAAACTGGCGTGGGGATGCCTCCTCCCCCATTTCATAGAGGGGTGGGGCCAGGAGAGGGGTGATGACGTGGTAGATGTACCTGGAAGCCTGTGGAGAGGGAGACAACTGGAGAAGAAGAGCGAGAACCTGACTTTCAGAGGACGCAGCATTCACGGCGCCATCTGGGGCATGAGAGGAGGTGCTATTGGTGTTTTGTGTGCAGGATGGCTGAGGGTTGAGGAGACCTCAAAGGGAACCCAGGCTGTGAGCATCATTCACTTGGCCAGTTTTTTTCTCTTCTCCTTTATTTTTTAAAAAAAATTTGTTTATTGGCATATAATTGCTTTACAGTGTTGCGCTGTGCGTGCGTGCTAAGTCGATTCATTCGTGTCCGACTCTTTGAGACCCCACGGAGAGGAGCCCCCCCAGGCTCCTCTGTCCATGGGATCCTCCAGGCAAGAAGAGAGCAGTGAGCTGCCATGCCCTCCTCCAGGGGGTCTTCCTGACCCAGGGACCAAACCCACGCCTCTTACGTCTCCTCCATTGGCAGGCGTGTTCTTTACCACCACACCACCTGGGAAGCCCATATAATGACGTGAATCAGCGATATGTTCACATCTGTCCCCTTGCTCTTGGACCTCCCTCCCCTCCCCACCCCACTTGTCTAGGTCATCACAAAGCCCTGAGCTGAGCTCCCTGCGCATACAGCAGGTTCCTACTAACTGTCTATTTTGTGCATATACAGTGGTGTTTATATGTCAGACTTATGCTCCCAGTCCACCCCACCCTCACCTCCCCACCTGTGGCCATCTACATGTCCTTTGTGCCTGCTCTCTTTCTAGCAAGTTTCATCGCTGGAATTCAGAAATACTGACAAATCAAAAGAAATGTGCCCTGAGAGTTCTGGGGGAGATGAATTGCAAGTGCTTCTATAACTAAATGGTACTGTGATAAAAATTTTTTATCCTATCTTTGTGAACTCAAATGACTAACGTTTCAATAAGCAATTTAAAAAGGGATTTTGGTCCCCATGACAGCAATGTGTTAGACATTGTTAAATAAAACCTTCAAAATTTTTCTTTAGAAATGAAACATTATAGAAAGTATTAATATATGAATATAGGCTGGTTTACCCTGAGCATACAATCCAGAGGTATTTCCACGTGGGGGAACATTGGCAGTAATGACCACAGTGATTGGGTCCCTCTGGCTATCACAGTACTTCCAAGGACCCTTGGAAAATCCTCCCTACACACACTGGTTACCAGAACCCCTAGAGTGAATATTCTCACTGTGTACGCTGTGAAATTTCCTTGCGGGAACTCAGAACGGCCCCTCCCCATTTACCCCAGTAGTTTTGCTCTGGGGCAGCATTTAGGAGTCCCTGCCTGACTCCCTTCCTCTCTCTTCTGTACAAGGAGTATTCATAAACCCTCCTCATCCCCTTGCCCTGACCGTTTCATCCCAGGAGCCCCAACCAGAGCTGAAAACCAATGTCAGTCATGGGTTTAGCTCAAGCTGCATTTCAACAAGATGAAAAATAGCATGTAACCATTTCTTGTACTGTGCTTGGTCGCTCAGTCGTGTCTGTTTCTTTGTGACCCCATGGACTGTAGCCCACCAGGCTCCTTTGTCCATGGGGATTCTCTAGGCAAGAATACTGGAGTGGGTTGCCATGCCCTCCTCCAGGGGATCTTTCCAACCCAGGGATCGAACCCTGGTCCCTGCATTGTAGGCAGATTCTTTACCATCTGAGCCACTAGGGAAGCCCAAGAATACTGGAGTGGGTAGCCTATCCTTCTCCAGGGGAACTTTCTGACCCAGGAATTGAATCCAGGTCTCCTGCATTACACGTGGATTCTTTACCAGCTGAGCTACCAGAGAGGCCCCAAAAGTCGCTCAGGCATATACAACTCTCTGTGACCCCATGGACTAAACAGTCCCTGGAATTCTCCAGGCCAGAATACTGGAGTGCATAGCCTTTCTCTTCTCCAGGGGATCTTCCCAACCCAGGGATTGAACTGAGGTCTCCCACATTGCAGGCAGATTCTTTACCAGCTGAGCCATCAGGGAAGCCCAAGAATACTGGAGTGGGTAGCTTATCCCTTCTCCAGGGGATCTTCCTGACCCAGGAATTGAACCCGGGTCTCCTGCATTCTTTACCAGCTGAGCTCCCAGGGAAGCCCAATATTACTTTCTCCACCAGGGACTGAACCAGTGCCCCCTGAAGTGTAAGCATAGAGTCCTCACCACTGGACCATCAGGGAAGTCTGATGGTAAATAAATTAGTTATTGATTGTGTTATACAATGCCTTGGAAATGTACCAGGAGAGGCAGCACAGTGTAAAGGCATCAATAACTAACGGGAAAAGCAGGGCAGGGCTTCTGACCCCAGTCCTCCACTGATCCTGTTACCTGCAGACTAATTCAGCCCTCAATCACTATAAAGGGGCAGCTTCAGGGGGTGGGGGCCCGCACTTCTGTCAGCCCACACCCCACAGCCCTCCAGGTATGGAAAAGCCTCCAGAACATGAAGTGTCATGAGAAACCACTCTTCAGGAAAACCCAAAATAGCAATCACAGCCAGCTGTGGGCAGAGAGGTGACTATAGATCACCTCCTCTCAGAAAAAAAAAGCGTTACAATTTCTTTATATAGTAACAGTGGCTATGGAAAACCTAGCAAGCACCAAGCAGCAGAAAGGAGAATCGAGTGTCACAAACTTATCACCCAAAGACAGTTAACATCTTGCTGTTTTCTTCTGGTCTTGAATTATAATTCTTTGATTTTTAAAAAAAATGCATGCACCATAATAGCCTTCACATAACTTTATATGGTACAGACTAGTTTCCTGTTAATATTAGATCATAAGGATTTCTAACGTTATTATAAGTCCTGGATAAACATTGTTTTAAATAGCAAGTGACTGCACTGCAATTCTATTATTTCATCAACTGTTTCTCGATCATCAGGCATTTAAGCTCCAGATCATTTGTTTTCAGTGATAATAAGCAAATGAATGAGCAGAACCTCCAGATGATGGGTTTAGAAATTAACACAAACCCCACAGCAGGAGGGGTCCTTCCCTTCTCAACTTCCAGGGGGAGCAGTCACTGGAGCCACAAGGGTTTCCATGCAGCTGATTAACACTTGGCTTTGGGGATCAAATGTTAGCCTGCACGCCTCGTGATGTGGGAGGGCTTAAGAGCACTTTTTAAGTTGTCATTTATTCATTCAGTCATTTGGTCGTTCAATAAGTACTGTGCACATCCATGCACCAAGCATCACACAGCTCTGAGGGTACACTGGCAAGCACACTGACGGAGGCTGGTCACTCAGGGCCATGTGGGCTTTCAAGTCGGTGATGGGGAAGGGGTGGCTGGAGCTTCCTGGGGGGCCCTGGTGCCCTTCCAGCAACGAGTAGTGTGTGTCGGGGGCAGGTGGTCAGGACACCCCCTCTCATCCTGCCTGAGTGGCTGATGCATGAGGCTGTCACAGCAGATGTAATTAAAAAGATGCATGCTAATTCCTAACTTGGTTAAGGGATATTAACTTAGATGAATGAACCTCTCCTTTCCCAATAAATAGGTACCCAAACAAACACATGCTTTTCTCCCCAATCAAATGAATGGAAATTTTTAACTCGGGAGCTTGATTTCAGTATGGCCTATTTGTTACTGGTTTCCATGTCAGTGCTTTCTTTAACTTCACGAAAGCAAATGACACTATAAAGAAGCATAATAAAATCATAACAGTAAAAATATCCTTTGATTTTTTGGAGGACATAAAACGCTCATTTACAACGGGGGAGAAAAGACACCATGCTCAGCTCACATGTCATGACGTTTCCAAGAAAATATGGTTTAAAGGGCTCGAGGGATGGTGGCATCCAGGTGGCACATTTCAAAACTGTATTTAACATCAAGCAGTAATGCCTCTTCCTTTGGTATTTGATGGATGGATCATACCAAGCAACATTGTGTTTTATTAAATTACAAAATTCGTGGAAGTGGAAAGTATGCTTAATGCATGTATATACTCTGGTGTAGGCAGTGATTTCCTAACTATGGCACATGTACTACACATATTGATACTGAGAATGATGCTTTTAGAGCCATGAAGGCAAATGCCTATTATTTTCATGTCTGTGGCTGTGGCCTGTGCATGCATGTAGCTCAGCTGGCCTTGGTGTGACAGGCTGTGAACAGGCTGAGGACGGGGCCCAGGAAACCATGCTCTTTCGGTGTCGCCTGTATCCACTGGTTGGAACTTAAGAGAAATTTCCAACAGGAGGGTCCCGGGGCCTAGCACAGCCACCACTTTGATGTCTAGGACCTGGCAGGGTATGGATGGGATTGTAGCATGCCATGCAGTACAGACTCATGGATCTACTGGGTGGACATCAAGTCAGAAGATTAAAAAAATATGTGTGCTTACATAGAGATGGACACGGGGAGAGGGGAGGAGAGGGTGAGATGTATGGGAAGAGTGACACAGAAACTTACATTACCATATGTAAACAGAGAGCCAATAGGAATTTGCTGTAGGGCTCAGGAAACTCAAACAGGGGCTCTGGATCAACCTAGAGGGGTGGGGTGTGGGGGGAGACGGGAGGGAGATTCAAAAGAGAAGGGATACATGTATACCTACGGCTGATTCATGTTGAGGTTTGACAGAAAACTGCAAAATTGTATAAAACAATTATCCTTCATAAAAAATAAATTAATTTAAAAAATAGGTGTGCTTACCATTAGCACAGGTGACATTGTCATGGTAAGAGTCTCTGTGTGAGGTGGGACTCCTGCTCAAAGTCAGAATGGTAATAGCGGCCTTCCTGGCCTGAACCCAAAGCGTGGTGGACCCTTCCCGCCTTCCTCCCTGGTGCCAGTCCTCTCCTGCCTGCAGCCATGTCTAGCCCACCAGACCGGCCGGTGCCCACAGCCCACGCATTGCACAAGTGGGCAGCAGGGAGCTCTGCTCTGGGACACCAGCTCCCTGGCCATCACAGCGGTCATAAACTGACAGGTGAAGCCAGAGGCGGGGTCACCCACTGCCTCAGACATGGATCCCAGAAATGGAGCAGTCAGAAGGACTGATGCTGAAGCTGAAACTTCAATACTTTGGTCACCTGATGTGAAGAACTGATTCATTTGAAAAGACCCTGATGCTGGGAAAGATTGAAGGTGGGAGAAGGGGACGACAGAGGATGGGAGGGTTGGATGGCATCACTGACCCTACAGACATGAGTCTGAGTAAACTCCGGGAGTTGGTGATGGACAGGGAGGCCTGGCGGGCTGCAGTCCATGGAGTCGCAAAGCGTTGGACAGGACTGAGCGACTGAACTGAACTGAACTGAAGTCAATGGGTGGGTCAACTGCCTCCTTGCTGCCATCGCGGTCTCTGCTGCCTGCGTGCCTTGCTCCACAGAGAGCTGGAGAATAAGGATGCTAGAATGGCCAGTACTTCTTCAGACCCTGTGCTGCCCGGGTCTCTCTACGCAGGGTGTAATAGGCAGGTGGGAGCTCTAAGGCCCGCTCAGCTATTGCTTGGCGCTGCGGTGGGCCCCTCCCCCAAGCACGGACTGTTATCGGGCAACTGTCAACCAGCGAGGTTAGTGGTCCCGCTCAGCCATTGGCTGATGCCACAGTAGGCCCCGCCCCCTCCCCTCCTGTATATAAAAGGAGCCCCACCAACTGAGGGAAGATGAGTTTTCAGAGAAGCTGGTCGGCCGTCTTCTTGGTCCACTTGCTTTCCGATGAGAGTCATTATTCCTTGTTCCAACAAGGTGTCTCCTAATGGCATTTGGCTTGGCAGCACCGAGCAGAGGAGCCTAGGCTCAGTAACAGAATGAATCTGGCAAAAAAAATGGTCATGGGCCCAGCCCTACATATAAGCAGACTCTGAGCAGAGAACAAGCCCAGTGACCCTTTAGGCCTCCATGCGAAATTCCACCCACAGTGACTGGATTCAGACGCCAAGGGCCCCTCGCCCCCCCATATAGTGGGTGTGCCCCTGAGGTGGTTGCAATAAAGACAAGAGTCCTGCCTGGGCTCTAATAGGCCATGATGCGTTGGCACACTGGCCAGGAGGACCTAATGGAGAGGGTGCAGGTCATTGGTCAGGAGAGAGTGGAGGCCCAGCTGGAGGAGAGCTGGATGAAGACAGAGAGTTTGCAGAGGCAGAAGCCCTGAGAGACCCAGTGGTGGGTGCCTGAACCCTCGATGGACTCCAGCTCTCTTGACCCCGAGACCCTGCCCCACGTTGGGGTCACCACAGCCCCAGTGACACGGCTGGATCTGAAGATGAGTCCCTGAGGGAGGGACTGATGGTGTGAGATCACGCCGTAGACACAGAATCCGGCTCCAGGAGTTGGTTGACGACTGTGGTTGGGAGTCAGGGCTTCTTTCCTAGATGACTGAGGTGTGTGGGAAACCACACAGATGCCCACGGCAACAACAACAGCAAGAGCCCTTTCATACTGTGAATCACACAGTCTTCCATGATGAAGCTCTCAAGGTAAGAAACTGCTATTATTCCCATTTCACAGATTAGGAAACTGAGAGGCTAGAAGACAGAAACACAGCAGATGAAGGTGGGATGCTGGGCTTCAGCCTCATAGTCAGACTCCAGCTCCATTCTCCCTTGGGTCCTCAGCATCTCCTGGGCAAACAGTCCAATCAGGAGGATGGAGCATGTGTGGGACCCTCTCTGTCCTGTGTAGCCCATGGACTTTCTCCACTCTTAGGTACTCTTTGGGGAACCAGGCAGTGTCATCTTCTCCAGACTGAGTTGGGCTGTGACAATAACATCAGACAGAATTGGGTAGATTCTGGGTGTTCTTTCTGTGAGATTTTGGACACAGTATCACATTGTCTGCTCCTTGCTTTCTTTGTGGGTAGATGAGAATCATTCCCCCTTTCCTAGTGCTGTGAGGGTGTGCGTGTCTGCAGCAGACCCCTTGAAGGTCAGGCTTTGTCCTCCTCCGTCTAAACAGTCATAGGCTGGGGGACCCTGGCCTTTCAGGTGGGCCCCATCCCCCTCTTTCATGTGCAAGCTGTTTCTGTGATCCTGAGGGGTTTTAGTTCTCACCGTCAGTCAAGTGGCTTTGGGGGTCCTGCCTTTGCTGGTCACCACCCTGCCACTAGCATCCTGCTCCAGAGGTGGTCCTCAGCGACCCCTGCCCCTAAGCACAAGCATCTCTCCCTGCACCGCTTGCTCCAGGCAGATCGCTCTAAGTCTGGCCAGGATGAGGGAGTTGGTGTCACAACAAGGCAGTGCTGAGACGAGACATTTTTGTCCTTCAGAGCCCACTGGGCACAATGCCCCATTAGCCTCCCTCCCCCAAGTCGCCCACAGTCTGCTCTGCATTCTGCTCCCTTCCTTCAGTGTGAGTTAGCAATTTCTTTGTTTTGCTGACTCTTTTCCTAAGTCAGAGGTCACAGATGGGTGGTCTATGGGCAAGACGTGTTCAGCTCACAGGTGTGCTTTATTTGGACAATAGCCTTTGGGAGTTTTCGAGCTAGAGGGCAATATTTGCCATTGGGTGCACTGCCACAGTTTTGAGTTTCTTTGGAAAACTTGGACAGTCCGGCAAGAACAGCACCCCTTCCTGTGTCAATCAACCTGTTGTCCATCTGGCCAGAGTCCTGTCACCTGACAGCAGGCAGCTGGGGAGTCCTTCTGCAGGCTGACCTGAGGCCTTTGGTCTCACTGTGCACAACCCCAGAGGCTGATCAGGTTGTTATTCTGAGCTGAGACAGTTGCTGATGGTAGCTGTTAGTATTTATCTGTTTATCAACCCATCCCCCTGTCATGTATCTATGCGTCTATCTTTTATCTAGCTATCAGGGTTTTTAACTATATTACACATATGTCTGCAGCACTTAGCTCAGTGCCTGGCACACAGTAGGTATTCAGTAAATATTTGCCAAACCGATGAACAAATATACGATAGAGGATGAAGGCACGGGCTCAAACAGGCTGAATTTCCGGCTTCTCCTGGGGCTCACAAACAGAAGAGCCAGACTCCCAGGTCCAGCCTTTCTAGGGGCCCCTTGGCTCCCTCTGTGGGTCAGGTTGATGGGGCTTGTTCTGGTGGCCTGAGCACCCCTCTGCACTGACCTCAGCCCTGCCTCTCCCTCTGCTGTCTTTGCCCGTGCCAAATGTCAAATGCTTCATTGCATCCTCCTGGTGACTCCATGTGGACACCTCAGTGTCACAGAGCTCCTTCAGACTGGGGCTCCTTAGAGAGCCCGTCCTTTCCTCTAAAGAGTTCTTATTCCCTTAGGTGTTTATCAAACAAGGCCTGGTCCTGACTGAAGCATTTTGGTCTTTCCTGTATCCACTGACTTTTTCTAGAGCATGACAACATTAGCACGGCCGCCGTTCACTGCTCACTCGCGGAAGGCCACGGCCTGTGTCATCTCCTGTCGCCGGGACAGTAGCCCTCGGTTCGCTAGGGCCACGCAGCTAGTCAGATATGTAGCCAGGACTTGACCTGAACCTTGCACTTGATTTTTAGATGAGGTCAGACTGTGGTCCAGATCCAGTCGCTGCCTATTTCCTGTTTTTTGTATGGTTCTTGAGATAAGAACTTTTGCAGTTTTAAAATGGTTAAATGCAAAAGAGGAATCATATTTTGTAACACATTAAAAGTTACATGGAATTCAGATGTCAGCGTCCATAAATAAGGTTTTGCTGGATCATGGCTTGCACCTTAGGTATTGTCTCTGGTTGATTGCAAACAGCATCAACTGAGCAGAGTGGCTGTGCAACTGAGTCTGTGTGACTCACAGAGTCTGAGGTGTTAACCTT
Organism: Aepyceros melampus; assembly: GCA_006408695.1. NCBI lineage: Eukaryota > Metazoa > Chordata > Mammalia > Artiodactyla > Bovidae > Aepyceros > Aepyceros melampus. The sequence continues at coordinate 787,935 of SJXQ01012565.1, forward strand.
CTGGCCCTGGGCAGGAAGCATTTGCCCATTCCTGCTCTAGGCTGGCACCCAGCAGACAGTTTTGGGGGTGCTGAGGCTCAGAGCCCAGGCATTTCCGGAGAGGAGCTGTGGCTTTGGAGAGCTGGCCTGAGGGCCCTGTGCACAGCACCGGCCCTGGAGGCTGAGGGGTGTGGAGGTGGGGGTGTGTTGTAGCACAAGCCAGGGGCTGTGTCTCCAGGCGTCCTTACCCAGCAGCTGTTGGTCAGCCCACACGCATCTATTGGCCCAGACCACGCTGTGGCGAGAACGTGGGGTCAGAACGGTGCCACTCTGCTCTCAGACGCGGGGCCAGGGCAGCCCTCAAGGATGGGCAGCAGGCATTATGCTGCTCTGATGGGCATGGCTGGCTCAGAGCTGATTTATGGGCTTTGCATTTATATCAGCTGGTTGTCTAGGAGGGTAGATGCATAAACCTTACTTTACTCAGTATGTTTTGGGGGCCAGAGGGTGTGGGAAAGAGGAATTCAGTCAAGGGTTAAAAGTGAACCACACCCTCCTTTCCATCCCCAAACATGAGCTCCTTCAGCCCCACTCCACCCCAACACACGTTCATGCTGGAACCATGTGGACACAGAATTAGCTGAATCCCGGGGCGAAAGGGCCTTAAATAGCATGCACTACGGTGCTTTTCAAACTTAATGTGTGCACAAGCCACCTGGAGAATCTCGTTAAGTTGTGGATTCTGAATCAATAGGTCCTGGGTGGGTCTGAGAGTCTGTTTATAACAGGTGCCAGGTGCCGCTCTGGGTCTAGGCAAGGACCACTTGCCCCGAACAGAGCACAGGATCTCGCACTGTGGATTTGTGCATGGTTTGCAGACCAGCTGCAGAAGCCAGAGACCTCTTAGAACTGCAGCTACCAGCCCGGCCCTCTCTGGTGACTGGGAAGCTTACTCAGGTATGAGATGTGCTGCGCTAGTCTCTTATTCCAGGTACCCCTCCCCTACCCTGAACCTCCTGTCTGTTCAGCAGCCAGCTGGGCTTCCTGCCATGACTTGAGAGAATCATTAACCATCCACTGATACCTAAATCCCGAGGCCTCTCACCTGAGCAGGTGATGCAATGTTGCTCTCAGGAGAAGCGGCTCAATTATAAGCCAGTGCTGGCCATCTTTGGCCTCTGCCTGGGTAATTTTCTATCCAAGGGCTTGTTTTTGAAACTACTGCTTGCTTTCTCTGTTCACAGAATCTTAATATGCAGGCCCTGTTGCTCCCTTGGGAAGGAGTCACGTGGGGGCGGGCTGGGGCGCTCTCAGCTGCTCTGGGACACAAGCCAGGCTCTTTGAAATGCACCCACCAGGGGCCCCCAAAGGCTTTTCCTAAGCTGGGATCTTATATTTTAAATCCTGCCATCACAAACCTACCCTTCCAATATTGTGCTAATCTGCTCAAGGAGTTTTGTGTGATGCAGCAGAGAGAGGCATAATTTTATCTTTAATAAAAGCACAAATTACATGTTTCAGAGAGTATAAAATTATTGCAGAGATAGAGTGTTAGTTTCTTAGGAACCTAGCTAAAGCATCTTTCTACAGAGTGAAAAAGTTAACCTGAAACCTATGAGAGAGTTGATATTTGCACTGCTGCTAATTCCTATTATGAAAATATTAAATTTTTATTTTCACGATAGGTTTTAATTGCACGATTGCTCTTGTGTTAGCAGGTGGAGCTCTGGGATTCTGGAACCCTTATTTTGACTTTTGGCTCTTAAATAAATGAAGCTTTAAAAAATGTCGGGAGTAATGCTGAAATAGAACGCAGTTAGATTTCACAGTGACTATAATTGTGATTACAATTAGATGACTGTAACGATACAAAAGACACATTATCTTTATAATTTATGATCCTCCTGGACCAAACTCAACATCTTAAAAATGCAACATTTCAGTACCATCTGGGAGATTTGCCCAACAAAATCATGTATAAACAAAGTTCTTTATTGACTCGCTGAGATCCAAGTGGAATCAATTATACATTATTGTTGTCTCTGCCGGTGCTGCAAAGTGTACGGCAGTTAAAGACCCACATTCCATAAATCATCTGAGTGTAATTTCCCCAGGGGCTAAGTTTGGTGGGAAACAAAGCATTGTTGGTATTTTCTGCTTAGATTTTTTTGATCCCATTCAGAGAGGGAGTCTATTCATTTTCCTTGAGATCCCCAGTGCAACTTGCCAGGTTCACTGAATTTGGCATCAAGTCTTGCTCTGGAGGCTTCAGCTCCCTGGAGTGTGTTGTGGTGTGTGGCGAAGGGGAGGTGGATTCAGTGATACAGGCAGAGCTCTGGCCTTTTAGCTCCATCATTTTCACTTGTGCACCCTCAATGTTAAAATTCAGAGTGTTTTGCAACACATGTGAAAGATTGCACTGAGCTATGTGTCACTGAAAGAAAAAAAATCACTTGATTTCAGAAAAGTGGCTACCCTCCCTACCCCATTCAAACCCCAGGGATGCAGAATTTGTATTCTGCTATTCTGTGCATGGTTATCTCAGAGCTCACGAGGGAATTCCACCAACAATTAAAATAGGCTGACAGCCCTTATCTCAAAGAAAGTGACGGAGGAGACTGATGTTGGCCATGTTCATGCTGACCAATCAGAGAGGAACATCATGCTGAGTGGACACGAGAGGAACTGGCCAGGCTTTCTTGTCTTGGCGCTTTCAGTGAAGCCCTGCCTGAGGTTGGCTGGCCCCTAGGTGAGGAGCTGGTGGGCGGAGGATGGCTCTTTGACCCGGGTCTGAGGATGACAAGGACTCAGGGAAGCAGAGCCTGGGGAGGCTGGTGAGAACAGACTTGTGAAGAGGCCACGTGTATCCTGAGGGCGCTGGGGACCGACCCCAGGTTTCTTCCAAGTGGGGGCAGTGAGGAGGCAGACCTGCAATCCAGGGCGCTTTTTGGCTGCTTGTGGAGCACGGGGGAGGGCACGTTTAGGAAGCATGGTGTAGGAGGATGGCTTGCATCTGTAGGAGCAGGACAGAAGATTCCAGACTGCGGTGCATGACTTGCAGGAAACAGCTGCAGACCTGCTCTTTGCAAGGATGTAGGGTCAGTCCTGGAATCTCCATTTCCCCAGGACAGTCCATCTTTACCTTTCCTTCTGAATGTCTTCACCTCTCCCTGTCAAGGGATTTTTGATCTTGCAGACAGGGTCATACCGCCCTTTGATAAGAGATGCACTTTCACATTTTCCCAGCCTTCAGGGCTCTCTTGGTTCCCTCCCAGGGAGAACACCAGGTCCCTGCTCCCTAAATCCTGGTAGGGGGAAGAGGAAAGCCTTTGATTCTCCAGGGCGGTGGCTGAGACCCTAACCCAATTTCTTTGACCATGAATATCCAGAATTTTCCCTTGACTTATAGAAAGCACTCAGTAAATGCCTGCTCTTATTTTTATTATATGCTTTTTATCAATAATAATATCCTTAGGCCTGTAATAGATGTCCAATGAATATTTGCTAAATATCGAGCATTAGATAAATGAGGGTTGTGCTAATTGATTAAAAAAAAAACTGTGGCTTAATAATTAACTCCGGAACAAGGAAGTATTTTAGTTCAGCGTTTTTCTCCTGGTGAACTGCTGTGCTCTGGTGAAAATTTTCCTCTCTGTCTAATGTGTCAAATGAGACAGTTTTGGAAAATCAAAGATCCCCGAGCTTCCTTGACTTTTGAGTAGGTGTTTGAAGGTCCTCTCTCTTTCCCTCTCTCTTCCCTCCTCTCCCTTTTCTGCTATGTGGAGGATCTGTAGTTAATGGAGCTGTTTTATCATTCTGAAACATTCTCAAGCCCCAAAAGGAATTGCAAGGAGCAGGAAATCTGGCTGCCTGGGAACCCCTTCCCTGAGTGGCAATCCAGCACAGTGTCCCTAACTGCCATCAGGAGTCACTGGGAGAAATACTCTGAGGAACAAGGTCTGTTCCTTCCAAAACAACCCAAAGCACACCATTGGTTAGGAAATTGCTGGTCTCCTGTGTGAGTCAAGATGGCAGATTCCCCTGAGCAGAGTCTTAGAGTTTTTTTTTTTTTTTTCCAAAGAACTGTAAAGCTTGCTCTTACTGAACATCAGAAACCACGTAAGTTGTGGTTATCCTTTGAGACTGGTTACCCAGGAAGCTCAGAGCTATGTTGGTGCCAGTGATCGTTAGTAACATTACATCTGTGACATGTTAGCAGTTTTGTATTCAGTTTTTAATTGGATTTTTACAACAGTGCTGTGAGAACAGTGCCCAAACCATCCCCATTTAAAAAATGGGAAATAAAGGCTTAGATGAGTTTATGGACCAATCCCATGGCTGGCGAGTGATAATGTTAACTGAGGATCCTGAAGTCGTGTTCTTTCTTTACTTGCTTCTATTTGCTGGCAGTTCCAGAGATACCCAGGCAGGGTGATGTATCCTTAGTAACTAAGAACAGAATATGAACAATTAAATTTTGTCTATTCTGATCCATAATAAGAATGGTGCCTGGAAGTGTTGTTTACAATATACACTGAAAGCTTTAAACTCAATAAATATTTATGTAAACACAGCTCTTAGTAAAGATTTAGAAGTTCTTTGCAAAGACTGTTTCTAAATGTTAATAACTCTGAATAATTCCTATTGTATTAAAGATGTATGTTATGAGATCTGGACTGAATACATGAGGGTGATGTGACTGGTGTTCCACGTTCTGGAAGAGATGTGCATTTCACCCAATTTGATGGGTAGTCAGAGGCCCTACTATTTATTGACCTGGGCAGGAAAGACATAATGAATAATCCATGGTCCCTCTGTGTGTCTTATATAACTTAACCAGGCAGCAAGAGAAATACCATCTTACCTCCAGGCCAAGCACAGGTAGGCAGGCTGTCAGTGGGGGGGTGGGGTAGGGGATGGGAAGAAAGTGGGGGCTCATGGGTTCATCCCATTCAACCCTCACGGGAGCCCTTCTGAGTGGAAGAGGATGCATCTCTTTTACAGATGGGATTCTGAGGAGGTTACTCAGCATCACATAGAGAGCAAGAAACAGAACAGGTTTCCACCTCCAGTGGGAAAGCCCAGGCACTCTCCAGGACCCCATGAGCCCTCCACATACCCTTCTGATTTCTTTAAGAGAGGTGCCAGGTGTACCAGGTGTGGAAAAACAGTTGTGGGCACAGTCAGGGAGAACCGAGGTGGAGGGGTGGGGCAGGAGCCCAGAAATCTCTCTCTGGAGGGGATAAGCGACCTCTGAGGATTACATAGAGGGCAGACTGGCTTTCAACAGACTTGGTGAGGGAGGGGCATTGACTGTCTTCCCATTTGTTGAGCTATAACTGACATATATCCCCGTAGAAGCGTAAAGATTTGATTTATGTACATCTTGAAATTATCATCACAACAAGTTGAGTAAACACCCATGGTTTTATTGGGGGGCATTTTTGCAGAGAGAGCAACAGGAGCAAAATGAAAGCAGGAAAACGTGGACGCTGCTTGGGGGTGAGTCGGTGACGGGCGACAGCAGGAAGTGAGGCTGAGCGGCAGGTGTATGCTCTGGCGTGGGGATGAGGACACCCATGTTGGGATTGGACCAGCGTGAGTCCAGATCCTGGCCCCAGCATCTGTGATCACTGTGACTGGGTGATAAGAACCGTATCAGAGAGGCACTCAGCAGAGTGCCCACCCAGCACAGAGTGAGTCAAGAAACGGGAAGCGTTTCAGGTTTTGGGGACAGGAAAAGACATGGTCTGTGCCATTGGCTTCCTAGGTTTCAGGGTCTATTGATTCTGACCCTTAAGAAGGCTAAACTTAAAAAAAATTTATTAATCCATAGCAACTAGGTGAAAAAATGGGAAACAGTGTTTAACTCTTTATGACTTGCGTATCTCCAAATTGGCACATTTCTCAAACTTTCAAAAAAAGTAGGTAGAACTTATTTTTTTTAATTGCTTTGTATATTAATTTATCTAGAAAGGAGTCACCTATTAAAATCATGATGGTCCTGGACTTTACTCAAACACTTGTATTTCTTAGGTTCTTTTTGGGTGTCAGAATTCTTTTTTAAAAAATTATTTTATTGCAGTGTAATTGATTTACAATGCTGTGTTAATCTCTGCTGTACAGCAAAATGTCTCAGTTATTGTTGTTCTTCAGTTGCTAAGTCTTGTCCGACTCTCTGTGACCCCTGTGGACTGCAGCACACCAGGCTTCCATGCCTTCACTATCTCCTGGAGTTTGCTCAAATTCATGTCCATTGAGTTGGTGATGCCACTCAACCATCTCATCCTCTGCTGCCCACTTCTCCTTTTGCCTTCAGTCTTCCCAGCATCAAGGTCTTTTTCAGTGAGTCGGCTCTTTGAATCAGGTGGCCAAAGTATTGGAGCTTCAGCTTCATCCTCAATCCTTCCAGTGAATATTCAGGATTGATTCCCTTTAGGATTGACTGGTTTAGGGAGTCCCTTGCAGTCCAAGGGACTCTCAAGAGTCTTCTCCAGTACCACAATTTGAAAGCATCAATTCTTTGGGGCTCAGCCTTCTTTATGGTCCAATTCTCACATCCATACATGACTACTGGAAAAACCATAGCTTTTACTATGTAGACCTTTATCAGCAAAGTGATGTCTTTGCTTTTTAATATGCTGTCTGGGTTTGTCATAGCTTTTCTTCCAAGGAGCAAGCATCTTTTAATTTCGTGGCTGCAGTCACCATCTGCAGTGATTTTGGAGCCCGAGAAAATAATATCTTTCACTTTTTCCCCTTTTATTTGTCAAGAAGTGATGGATGTATGGGGCTTCCGAGGTGGCTCAGTGGTAAAAAATCTGCCTGCAGTGCAAGAGATGCAGGAATGATCCCTGGGTCAGGAAGGTCCCCTGGAGGAGGGCATGGCAACCCACTCCAGTATTCTTGCCTGGAGAATCCCACGGATACAGGAGCCTGGTGGGCTACAGTCCATGGGGTCACAGGGAGTTGGCCATGGCTGAAGTGACTGAGCACACACACACATGATACACACGTATGTATAGTCTCTTCCATTATAGGTCATTGCAAGACTCTGAATGTATCCGGTGCTGCACAGTAGGGCCTTGTTCATCCATTCTCTCTGTAATAGCCTACACCTGTTAACCCCGGACTCCCGACCTGCCCGCCCTGGCCCGCTTCCCCCTGGCAGCCACGCGTCTGTTCTCTGTGCCTGTTGCTGTTTTGTAGATAAACTCATTTGTGTCAGACTTCAGATTCACATAGAAGAGATAGCATGGGAGACTCGTCTTTCTCCATCTGACTGACTCACTTAGTAGGATCATGTCTAGGTCCGTCCATGTTGCTGCCAGTGGCATGATTTCATTCTTTTTTATGACTAAGTAATATTCCATCACACACACACACACACACACACACACACTCTGCATCTTCCTTATCCACGCACGTCGATGGGCATATAGGTTGCTTCTATGTCTTGGCTATTGTGAATAGGGCGGCTCTGACCATGGGGTGCATGTATCTTTGTGAATTTTAGTCTGGCTATGTTGGGGGCCACAGTTCTGTCCCTGTCTCTGGGAATGCCTCCTACTCCCTCCCAGAATCCCTGTATCTGGTTCCACTTACACTGATAACTTACACTGTAACTACAACTGTTTCCTTCAACTGTTCATTTATTTAACTTCATAAAACTAAGGGAAAAGGAAAGAAAAGGATCGTAATTCATTATTCTAAAACTTTTTTTTCGTTTTGCCATCTTTGTGCACTGGTATGTTTGTTTAGGGGTTGATTTGTGAGTCCCTGCTGGTGTAGAATCTGGTTCAGAACCACAGTCACGATATCTATTGTGTTTCCTGAGCACTCAGTTTAGCAGAGGCCTTACGTACTACAGAAGGTGTGACAGAGTTCTGAGCACTGGCTGTGGATTCGAATCCCTGGCCCTTCTTGTGCTAACTCGGTTGATTCCTTTGATCCAGCTGTGGGCTAAAGGCTCCCGTATGTTATTTATAAATGCCTCTGTCATGTATGTGACATTATAACTCCCGCCTCTATCATGTATGTGACATAACTCCTGCCTCTATCATGTATGTGACATTATAACTCCCGCCTCTATCATGTATGTGACATTATATCTCCCACCTCTATCATGTATGTGACATTTATAACTCCCTTTTTATAGAAGAAATAGAAATTTAGAGCTAATAAGTAGCTTGCCCAGGGTCACAGAGCTAAGTTCATAGTTACTATTTGTCTTATAGTGTTTTGAATCAATCTCCTGTGAAAAAGCACAGACATTCGACTTAATGAACGACCCGTTTGTCTCAGAAACACATATTTTTCTGAGTCTTAAGAGTGAAGCCATATAGACAACATTTAAAAGTCATTAGAGATGCTGAATTTCAGAAAGCTTCAAAATGCCTTTCTCCAGTTTGTACTCACCGCAGCAAAAGATCTTTAAAATAGAGTGTTACAATTCATGGAAAGATCCCCAGTTGATTGCTATTTAATGGGAAGGATGTGTATGTGGGAGGAAAAAGCAATCTTGGCAAGTTTCCAGCAGAGGAAGAAAACACATCCTTTACGTGACACGCTTGTCATGACCGGGGTTCATACGTGTCGCCAGTTAACCATGTCCTTACACCTTAACCGCACATAAAGGCATCCGGCCCTGCCCTTTCCAAGGATTCAGGCTGCATTAAGGATGTGGCACTGAGGGGCCAGAGAGGGATGCTGTCCTGTCAGAAGGGAAGATCAGAATGAAGGCTTGGAGCTGAAAGGAACCATCTGGAGGAAACACAGCAGCCAGCACAGGGGCTTACTCAGTAAACCCTGGAAAAGGGACGAGCAAAGCGGCTGAGTTTCAGAGAAAGACCACTTCTGGGAGAAGCGAAGCCCAGGAATACTTCAGGGAAAGAAGGTTCTGGATTGAGGGCAGGGCCCTTGGTGCACCTGGACCCTCACAGGGACCCAGGCTGTACGTCCACCTCCTGGCCTGGTCTCAGCTTTGCCCTTTGACCCCACGGCTGGAATGCGATGACCCGGGCCATGAGCCCCTGCTGGTCTGGCTTCCTGGTGCCTTCTGCTGTGTCACGGACTTGACTCTGGGTTGGCCTTTCTGGGACTTCACTGAAAGCCTGGGTGATTACAAATGCCTCTCAGTTGGTCACTGAAATTCCAGACAGTTTCCTGGTGGGAAGAGACATCCCTGCTTAGAACCTGGCTTCCCTGCTGTCCCCTGTACGTGGAGTTCAGGGCCAGGCAGTAATTCAGAGGCAGAATTATTCACAGCCACAGACTCCCCTTTTGGGCCTCTCTCCTTTCCTGGATTTCCTCTGTAATTTCTAATCATCCTGGCAGCCCTGACTTCTCCCCAAGTCCTCCTGTCAACAGGCTGATCTAAGGGCCGCCACCATGTGGAGTGGAGAGCTCTTGAAGGAGAAGCAATTAAATGTGAATCATACCCTCTGTGACTTTCTTTCAAGGGTTGAACTACCTCCAGTTTCTGCCTAATTTTGGTTGCTCTCCAGTGCCTCCAAAAATTATTTTTTAAAGATTTTTGTTGAGAGTTTATAATTATTATAACCAACATGAGGCTCAGTCTGACACATGCTGCTCTCTATGACCAGAAGGCGGAGCTCCGATAAGCTTGTAGTTTTATTTTTTGCATTTTGTTTTGTCCTGGTTGTGTTTCTGAGCACTAATTTTGGTTGTTTCCAATATAATTTGAATTCTTTATTTTCCCCCTCAAGGAATAAAAAAGAGGGACTAAAGTAACTTCCAATCCTATAATTGTGGGCTCCCAAATTACTTAAATTTTTTTAAAATAAAAAATATGTTTACATCGGAACATTTTTAAATGTTTTAATTATGTCACAAGGCTTTGTGAGCATTTTATAAATTGTGAAAGCAGTTGCACCTTTTAAAAAATATAAGTTTAATTTTTATTTTATTTTGAGGTATAGTTGCTTTATGATGTGTTGGTCTCATGTGTACAGCAAAGTCGCCTAGATACGCATATACAGGCCTCCACTCTTTACTGGACTATTTTCCCTTTCAGGCTGTTACAGAGAATTGAGTAGAGTTTTCTGTGCTGTATAGGAGGTCCTTGTGATTATCTATATCTATCTATATATATAGTAAGGTGTATATGTTAACCCCAAACTCCTAATTTATCCCTCTCCCCAAGTTACTTCTTATTTTTATTTTTAGGATTCTTAAGAATTGAAGTATAACTGATGTGTGTCTCTGAGCGTGCTATGTCATTTCAGTCATGTCGGACTCTGTGACCCTATAGACTGTAGCCCACAGGTTTCTCTGTCTATGGGATCTCCAGGCAACATAGTGGGGTGGGTTTCCATGCCCTCTTCCAGGGGATCTTCCCCACCCTGGGATTGGATCTGGGTCTCTCTCCTGCATTGCACCCAGATTCTTTATCACTGGGCCACCAGGGACTGATTTGAATTTGTAAATGTTTATATTTTTCTTGTGTCTTCCAACCTGCTCATTTTCTTCTGATGCCTTATAGCATCTATTTTGAATCTTCCTCTCTTCTTTGATTGTTAGAGCATCAAGTTGTTTTTTGTCTTATTCCATTTGGGCTGCTGTGATAAAAATACCACGAACCAGGCAGTTTATAAACTAGAAATAGTCATCTTTCATAGTCCTGGAAGCTGGGAGTGTAATCCCAATCATGGTGCCTGCACCTTTGGCATCTGGCTGGAGCTCACATCCAGTTCAGAGATGATGCTTCTCCCTGTGTCCTCACAGGATGGAAGAGGCAGGGGAGCTTTAAAAAGGTTACCAGTCCCATTCATGAGAGCTTTACAGTTACCCTCATGACCTAAGCAAAGACTCCATCCCCTAATACCATCACCTTGGGAATGAAATTTCAGCGTGTGATTTTAGGGGGACTTTTCCGGAGAAGGCAATGGCATTCCACTCCAGTACTCTTGCCTGGAAAATCCCATGGACGGAGGAGCCTAGTAGGCTGCAGTCCGTGGGGTCGCTGAGAGTTGGACACGACTCAGTGACTTCACTTTCACTTTTCACTTTCATGCATTGGAGAAGGAAATGGCAACCCACTCCAGTGTTCTTACCTGGAGAATCCCAGGGACAGAGGAGCCTGGTGGGCTGCTGTCTATGGGGTCACACAGAGTTGGACACAACTGAAGTGACTTAGCAGCAGCAGCAGCAAAAAAACATTCTGGCCATGGCACCTCTGATATCTTTGAGACTGGTAAGAAATATTCTCTCAATTTTCAGCAACCATAAAGTCACTGGGATTTACAAAGTCCTTAGCCATAGCCTCTCTGTTTCATGATCAGGTCGTGATGGCCTTCTCTTCCTCCTTCTTGGGCAGTTTCCCTCAGGTCAGATGCCACGTCCTCCATAAATGAAAGTGGGGTCTCCATGTGGTTTCTCCTGCACACTGATTTCTGCTGACCATTGATTGGTTTTCTCCTTGCATGATCTGTGCTAGTCACAGATCTGATTAAAGACTGATGAAGAGAGTATCAGGACTGTGGCACTGACTTCTGTGGCGCTGGTGAGCAGCTTCAGCTTGGAGGCGTGCCTTATCTCTCAGTGTCTCCCTTGTCTTCGGTTGTGTTTTACGGCGCTCTGCAGGTATGCGTCCTTCTGTGCTTTGGAGCTATGGCTCCTTCCTTGTTCATTTGATGATGATGCTTTCCCTTCATTTTCAGATTGTTTGCAGTGACTTTGAAAGGGGCAGGGGAAGTAGGTTTACTCACCTATCTTTAACCAAAAAGTTCCCCGTGTTCCCAATTTTAAGGGGTCATGAATGACTAAGTAAGGGTGCAGGTAGTCATTGATTTTTGCACGGCCCAGCATCACCGACTCGATGGACATGAGTTTGAGTGGACTCCAGGAGTTGATGATGGACAGGGAGGCCTGGCATGCTGTGGTTCATGGGGTCTCAAAGAGTCAGACACGACTGAGCAACTGAACTGAATACCATGCAGTTAGGAACACCACACTCATACTTTTCTAGGAAGTTTTACAAAATGAAATGGTCTTGTATTTCATGTTTTTCTTTCATATTTTCATAAATTTTTATATCTTTTTTTTTTGTTTGAAGGATGCATGATGAAAATGTTTTTCTTTCTTTCTCTTGGTATGGTTTTTGCTGTTTCCTAAACTTAAGTGCAAGCTGAAGACTATCCATGAGGTCAGGGTGTTCTCCAAGCTTATTTTGAAAGGGTTGCTGTGCGAGTCTGTTTCAGAAGTGAGTGTGATCTATACTTTTTGGTCCACTGTGGACCATTTCATGTTATCAGAATAGAAATGGAGACTTTAAACTGCTTTAACCAAAGCTTAGCTATCACAGAAGAAGGGAGAAACTCTGGAATGGAAAGCAAGAAGTTCAGAGTTCAGAAGCGTGTCTTCCTTACCCTTGGCCATGTGGGTCCCTATTCTTTTCCTTTTCCCCCACCCCCCAAACCTATGCCATGAGGATGGACACAGACCCAGCTCCTCCACTGCCTGGCTGGGATGGGACCTTTTTCACGATGGTGTCAGGCTAGCCTGTTCCTAGTTAACTTTCTCTTTTATGACCTGCTCCCTCCAGCCCAGGTTAAGGGAGCCATCTTTGTCTAAGGAAAGAGTTCACCAGTGTATTTGCCAAAACAAAATGTCAGCTTTCTACCCAGAATGCAGACACTTTGACAATTTTTATAGCTTGTGTCCATTTGTGAACTATGAGGTTTAATGAGAGAAAGTTTGCCATACAGGACTATGTGTGCAGAGTACCAGGTAGGTGTCATGGCAAGTTCTGGGCAGTGTCTTCACACAGTGAAGTAAGGTGATGGCTGGAGAAGTCCTCAGGGGAATTGGGGTTGAGGGCGACGTGGTGGACTTTAGCCCTGTGGGGAGGAGGAGGGGTTTGGGGTAATGGTATGAATAACCCTGCAGATGCTTAGAGCACTTGGTGTGCCTGGGGAATGTAAGGATCTAAGGAGATCAAGGGAGGAGGTGTGCACCCCTGTTCAGGCAGCATTTGGTCCCTGAGGTTCTTCCGTCAGAACCAGTGTGCCTCTGTGTGTGGGCAAAGTCTAAACATCATCGGCCAAGACGCACACTGTTTTACATAGGATGCATAAACAGCAAGGGCCTACTGTATGGCGTGGGGAACTGTATTCAACATCCTGTAATAAACCATAATGGAAAAGAAAAAAATGCTACCTGCTGAAGGTCAAGTTTTCTGACCTAAACTTAATTTTTAACCTTTAATTTACACAATTTTAAACATACATAAATAGAGCCATACAGTATACCCACCCATGTACCCATCATCCACTTTCAACAGTTATAAACATTCACCCATAATATTTTCATTAGTATTTATATCTACTTTCCACATATTTATTTTTACAGTGTTATTTTTTGAGGTAAATGCACAGACTTTGCAGCACACATTTCTTAATTGTGTTCTGTGAATGTCTGTGAGGTTGGAGGTTTTCTAGGGCCATTCACATCTTCTGTATCATTGCTAATTCTTCTAATTGTTCTATCAAGTACTTGGAGATTAAAATCTCCAACTCTGATTATGGTTTTGCTGGTTCCTCCTTTTTTGAAACAATTCATGTTAACTTACTCTTTTTTAAAGTGTAGTTACTCACAATATCATGTTAGTTTCAGGCATACAGCACAGGGACTCAATACTTTACAGATTGTGTTCCATTAAAAGTTGTTATGAGATTACGGCTCTAATCCCCTGTGAAAAAATGAAAGTGAAATTTGCTCAGTCATGTCCAACTTTTTGTGACCCCATGGACTGTAGCCCACCAGGCTCCTTTGTCCATGGAATTCTTCAGGCCAGAAAACTGGAGCAGATAGCTGTTTCCTTCTCCAGGGGATTGTCCCAACCCAGGGATCAAACCCAGGTCTCCCATATTGCAGGTGGATTCTTTCTTTACCATCTGAGCCCCCTAGGAAGCCCATAATTCCCTGGACTATAGAGTATGTCCTTGCTGCGTATCTAGCTTACACATAGTAGTTTGTATCTTAATTCCATACCCCTAACTTGCCGTTTCCCCCTTCCCTCTCCCCTCTGAAAGTGAAAGTCCCTGAGTCGTGTCCGACTCTGCGACCCCATGGACTATATAGTCCCTGGAATTCTCCAGGCCAGAATACTGGAGTGGGTAGCTGTTCCCTTCTCCAGGGGATCTTCCCAACCCAGGGATCCAACCCAGGTCTCCTGCACTGCAGGCGGATTCTTTACCAGCTGAGCCAGGAGGGAAGCCCCCTCTCCGCTCCGGTGATCACTAATTTGTTGTCGATACTTGCAGGCCTGTTGCTATTTTGCCAAATACTTTTGTTACATTATTTCTTTAGATTCCACATGTAGTTGATATCATGCAGTGTTTTTCTTTCTCTTTCTGACTTATTTCACTAAGATAATCTTCAGGTCTATTTTGCTACAAATGGCAGGATTTCATTCTTTTTTTTTGACTAAGTAATGTTCCATTATATATATATATATATATATATATATATATATCCCACTATATAGATATATCCCACATCTTCTTTATCCATTCATCTGTTGATGGACATCTTTTTTATCATCAGTTTTTGCTTCATAGATTTTGAAGCTCTATTATTATGGATACAGTTATAAATATGTTATGCCTCCCTGCTAAATTGTCATTTTTTATCATTATAAAATGCTCTGTTTTATCTTTAGTAATGCTTCTTGTCTTGAAATCGGTTTTGTTGAATACTAATGTAGCCACTCTACTTTTGTTATGATTAATGTTTGCATGGTATAATGTTTCTTCATATTTTTACTTTTAACCTATTTATGTCTTTTAAAAATGAATGAATCCTTTGTAGGAATGAATGAATCCTTTGTAGACAGTATATACTTGGATCTTAGTTTTTATCCAGCTGAGAATTTGTTTTATGGTTAGAGTTTTTAGTTCATTTACACTTAATATAATTATTGATATAGTTGGCTTTAGGTGAGTGTTTTTGCGATTTGTTCTCTATTTGTCTCATCTGCTTTTTGTTTCTCTGTTTCTCTTTGCTTGCCTTCTTGTGAGTTAATACAGTATTTCTTTTGGTTCCTCTTTAGGTGTTTTTGCTGTCTCTATTTTAGTTATTTTTTAGTGTTTCCTATAGGTATTATCTATCTTTGATCACAATCAACTTAAATTTTACACTAGTTTATGTATAATATAGGAATATTATAAACAGGGCTTCCTTGGTGGCTGAGACGGTAAAGTGTTTGCCTGCAATGTGGGAGACTCAGGTTTGATCCCTGGGTTGGGAAGATCCCCTGGAGAAGGAAATGGCTACCCACTCCAGTATTCTTGCCTGGAAATCCTGTGGACACAGGAGGCTAGTAGGTTACAGTCCGTGGGTTGGCAAAGAGGTGGACACAACTGAGCAACTTCACTAGTTCCACCAATCTATTCACTGGTACTAGAAGCTGAACTCACCTTTCATTAAAAAAATAAAAAACATACATAAATTTTAAAAATTCTTTAGGGGTGCAGTTCTATGAGCTTTTTTTTAAATTAGAACTTAAAAAAATTTATTTGGCTGTGCTGGATCTTAGTTACCACATGTGGGGTCTAGTTCCCTGACCAGAGATTGAACCTGGTCCCCTGCACTGGGAGAGAGGATATTTAACCACTGAAGCACCAAGAAGTCCCTGGTTCAATGAGTTTTGACACCTGTGTGTCTTCATGTAACCATTGCCTCAATCGAAATATAGAAGAGTTCCATTACCCAGCCCCCCTGCCCCCAGATGGCCTCATGTTGCCTTTCTATAGTGAGCCCTTCCTCTTACCTGTAGTTCTTGGCAACCACCGATGCATTTTCTGTAGCTATAGTTTATCTTTGAGAATGTCAAATAAATGGACTTGTCCAATACGTAGACCTTCGAGACTGCTTCTCTCTCATAGTACATTTTTGCTGACACAATGGACATGGGTTTGGGTGGACTCCGGGAGTTGGTGATGGACAGGGAGGCCTGGCGTGCTGCGGTTCATCGGGTTGCAAAGAGTCAGACACGACTGAGCGACTGGACTGAACATTTTTGTATTGCATCCGTTTGTCCCACGTACCAGTGGTGTGTCCCTTTTTCCTTTTTTACTGCTGAATTATAGTCAGTCGGACAGATGGGCCACACTTTATCATTGACCTGGTGAACAGTATCTGGACTATTTCCAGCTTCTGGCTTTCCCAGATAAAACTGCGATGAATTTTTGGGTACAGTTCTTGTGTGAGCACTCAGTTCAGTCAGTTCCATTGCTGAGTTGTGTCCAGCTCTTTGTGACCCCCTGGACTGCAGCACACCAAGCTTCCCTGTCCATCAACAGCTGCCAGAACTTGCTCAGACATGTCCATTGAGTCGGTGATACCATCCAACCGTTTCATCCTCTGTCATCCCCTTCTTCTGCCTTCAGTCTTTCCCAGCATCAGGGTCTTTTCAGTGAGCCGGTTCTTCCCATCAGGAGGCCAAAGTATTATAGCTTCAGCTTCAGCATCAGTCCTTCCAGTGAATATTCAGGGTTGATTTCCTTTAGGATGGACTAGTTTGATCTCCTTGCAGTCCAAGGGACTCTCAAGAGTCTTCTCCAACACCACAGTTGTGTGAGCGTAAGTTTTTTTTTTTTTTTTTTTAAGGCAGGTACTCAGGAATGGAATTGTTGGGTCATTCAATAAATGCATATTTAGCTTCATTTGTCTGCCAAACTGTTTTCCAGAGTGACTACCATTTTATCTTCCTGTCGTCAATGTGTAGAGTTGCAGTTGCAACTGCAGTTGCAGTTGCTCCATATCCTTGCCAGCATTTGTTATTGTTATTATTTTAAAACATTTTAGTCCTTCTAATAGGTGTATAGGTATTTTACTATGATTTTAATTTGCATTTCTCTAATGGCTAATGATGTTAAACATCTTTTATGTTCTTATTTACCATCTTCAAACAGTCATTGGTGAAGTGTCTGTTCAAGTCCTGTTCTCATTTTAAGAACTGGATTGCTTGCTTTCTAATTGTTGAGTTTTGAGAGTTCTTTTCTATTCTGGGTATAAGTAGTTTGTTGAGCATGTGATTTATAAATATTTTCTTCCAGTCTGTAGCTTGTCTCTTTATTCTCTTGATGGTATGTTTGAATGAGGACAAATCTCAAATCTTAATAAAATTCACCTTATCTTTTAAAAATACTTTATGCCTGTCAAATTGTTATTGCTGAGTGGGAGTAAGAGCCAAATACCTCCTCTTTAACATTTGCTGATGAGAAGTTCTATTTTTAACGTAGTGATTTTGGTGTTTCTATGTACTCTTCATCTTACCCTAGTTTTTGATGGTTTTCCTCTAAAAAGTTTTATCATATTTTTTTTATATTTAGATCTCTGATTCACTTTGAACTGATCTTTATATAGGCCAAGGTTTATTCTTTGTGTGTGGCTGACAGTTGTTCTAACATTGTTGTAGAAACTACCTTCTTTTTTAAAAAAAAAATGCATCTTTTTCTTGCCATTTGCAGCAACACAGGTGGACATAGAGATTATCACACTGAGTGAAACATACAGAGAAAGATATCATGTGATACTGCTTATATGCGGAGGCTAAAAGATATGCAAAAATGCATCTCTCAATAGAGTCTTTACCATCTGATCTACCAGGGAAGCCCCCCAGTAGAGTTCTAGAGCTCAGTAAAAGTAAAAGAAATATGCAGTTAAAAAAAGAAGTACATACCTCTTTCTCCACAGTACTCTGATTCTCTGGTATCTGCCCAGAGACAGAAACTGTTATGAAAATCTAGTGGATTTTCCAGGTAACATTGTGTACATATGTTAAGTACAAGGATGTGTGTTTTCTGAAATACCCCACCAATTGTAGCATACTCTATCCACTGTTTATGACCTTGCTTTTTTTTTTTTAACAATATGGTATATTGGAGAATATCCCATATTAATACAAGAACTGCCTCATTCTTTGAAAAAGCTTTATCATATTCCGTTGTATGAACGCAACGGTTTACTTAACTGGCTCAGGATAATGCACCCTTCAGTTCAGTTCAGTTCAGTCACTCAGTCGTGTCAGACTCTTTGCGATCTTATGAATCACAGCACGCCAGGCCTCCCTGTCCATCCCCAACTCCTGGAGTTCACTCAGACTCACATCCATCGAGTCAGTGATGACATCCAGCCATCTCATCCTCTGTCGTCCCCTTCTCCTCCTGCCCCCAATCCCTCCCAGCATCAAAGTCTTTTCCAATGAGTCAACTCTTCGCATGAGGTGGCCAAAGTACTGGAGTTTCAGCTTTAGCATCATTCCTTCCAAAGAAATCCCAGGGTTGATCTCCTTCAGAATGGACTGGTTGGATCTCCTTGCAGTCCAANAGAGTCATTACTTTGCCGACTAAGGTCCGTTTAGTCAAGACTTGTTTTTCCAGTAGTCCTGTATGGATGTTAGAGTTGGACTGTGAAGAAAGCTGAGCGTCGAAGAATTGGTGCTTTTGAGCTGTGGTGTTAGAGAAGACTCTTGAGAGTCCCTTGGACTGCAAGGAGATCCAACCAGTCCATTCTGAAGGAGATCAGCCCTGGGTGTTCTTTGGAAGGAATGATGCTAAAGCTGAAACTCCAGTACTTTGGCCACCTCATGCGAAGAGTTGAGTCATTGGAAAAGACTCTGATGCTGGGAGGGATTCGGGGCAGGAGCAGAAGGGGATGACAGAGGATGAGATGGCTGGATGGTATCACCGACTCGATGGATGTGAGTCTGAGTGAACTCCAGGAGATGGTGATGGACAAGGAGGCCTGGTGTATAGCAATTCATGGGGTCACAAAGAGTCGGACACGACTGAGCGACTGAACTGAACTGAAATGACTGAAACTTTCGTATATGTAAACTTTTTAATTAATTATTTTTCTAGGAAAAACTCACATTTGTAGCATTGCCATGACAGAAATATGAATGTGCTTAAAGGTACTGTTTAATGGGAAACTGCTTTCTAGTTTCTATTTTGGTATCAACAATATATCACATTGTCCTTTTTAATACACTATTTCCTATAACTTAAAAAATACAAGAATATTTTGTTGACAATGTGTCTATCTGTTTAAAGTATTATTTTGTATTTTATGATGAAAAAATTATACTTATTTAAAAATTTTTATTATGTGAATTGAAAGTGAAGTCACTAAGTCATGTCCAACTTTTTGTGAATTATGTGAATTACTAGAGCATTTTCTTTAATGTTTAGCTGTTAGGCATTATTATTTGCTTACTTGTTGGAAGTCTTTATTTTTATAAATTTTAAAGTTTATTTTAGAAAATCTGAAAAATACAGAGGATTAACAGGTAGAAAAGATAAAAATCACCAATAATTCCACTACCCAGAAATAATCATGGTTAAATCATGGATGTATTTCCTTTCTAGTCTATAGTGTGTGTGTATATATACATAATGATTTCAATAGAATTATTCTATACTATACATAGCTTCACAGTCTTAATTATCCATGAAACAGTATGTGTATATTTCCCCATGTTGGCAAATGTTCTTTTTGGGAAGGAGATTTAAATGTGTTTTTA
>SJXQ01012565.1:808820-905215 GCA_006408695.1 Aepyceros melampus
ATCGCAGCCATTCTGACTGGTGTGAAATGGTACCTCATTGTGGTTTTGATTTGCATTTCTCTGATAATGAGTGATGTTGAGCATCTTTTCATGTGTTTGTTAGCCATTCGTATGTCTTCTTTGGAGAAATGTCTATTTAGTTCTTTGGCCCATTTTTTGATTGGGTCATTTATTTTTCTGGAGTTGAGCTGCATAAGCTGCTTGTATATTTTTGAGATTAGTTGTTTGTCAGTTGCTTCATTTGCTATTATTTTCTCCCATTCAGAAGGCTGTCTTTTCACCTTGTTTATAGTTTCCTTTGTTGTGCAGAAGCTTTTAATTTTAATTAGATCCCATTTGTTTATTTTTGCTTTTATTTCCAGTATTCTGGGAGGTGGATCATAGAGGATCCTGCTGTGATTTATGTCAGAGAGTGTTTTGCCTATGTTCTCCTCTAAGAGTTTTATAGTTTTAATGACTATAATAATGACAAAATAATGACTATATTTCCCTGTGCTGCACAATATGTCTTTGCTGCTTGTAGGAATTTTTAAGTTAATAATAATGAACATGATTGTCATATATGTCAGGTGTCTTTTTTTTTTTCTTTATGGTATCCTTTTAATATACAGTATTTTTAATAGCAATAACTTGGATTTAAATTCTTGGAAGAAAGAAGATGGAAGGATCCTTGAATAAAGTAAGCTGAAAAATCTAATAGAATATTTAAATTTTGCATTTGGAAATAAAAATATTATAAATAAATGGCAGGAATAAAGGAAGAAATGCCAATCAGAATGAAGCACATCAAATGTTGTGGATAATATGACATGTTAAGAGAATCAAAGCATGAATAATCAGTTCAAGGGAATATATTTAAACTGGAAGAAGGCCACATTGTAGCAGCCTTGTGAGTAAATTCAAAAGTGGATATAATTAAAAGGTTCTAATGAAATAAGGAATTAATACAAATTTTTGAAATAGAAATAATTTGAAAAAAAATTATAAAAATGTATGTCTTCAGATAATAAAGGCAAGTAAACACGTCAAATATCTTACATATTTAATATGTGGACAGTCATAATTCCCTTTAATATGCCCTACTACTGAATAATCCTGACTTGTATTTGTAGGGTCACCCAAACTTTATCATGCCTTCAAAATAGTCTTTTGTATTTTTAAGATATGTAGAGAAGATATCTTAACAACTTAGTAAACCTACCTCTAGTTTTCACTCTTACAGATGGGTGAATAGGAACACGTTGTTGATCTGAAGTTGCTGAGTGAGGTAATCTACATACATAATACAGAAAGGATGACATTTTGCTAGGCACAACTAACAGATCATTTTAATGTCAACCAAGAATGCACAGAATACAATTATACTTTCACAATATGGTTAAAGAGCTAACAAGATGGATTATCTGCTTTTGTAAAATTGCACAAAAAACTCTGCCATAATAGCATTCACAAAAACTTAGAGAATTTTAAGGTTAATGGTATTTTTCAATTTATTACTAGTATCAAAAAATATGATACTCTCTGGTCTCTTTATCAGGAATTAAAGAGGTTTAATTTTACATGAAATAAAGTTAGAAGAATCATTTACCTGTGGAGAAATAAAAGGAGGAAGACCTTTTCCTTTTCAGTTATTCTTTAACTTATACCAACAATATTTGTGATTAAATTTGCTCATTAACATTGAATTAATAAATTGTTTTACATATCACTTCAACATGTGCACAGGCTTCTCCGGTGGCTCAGGGGTAAAGCAACTGGCTGCAATGCAGGAGACCCGGGTTTGATCCCAGGGTCTGGAAGATCCCCTGGAGAATGGAATGGCTACCCACTTCAGTATTCTTGCCTGGAGAATACCATGGACAGAGGAGCCTGGCAGGCTATAGTTCATGGGGTCTCAAAGAGTCAGACAGGACTGAGCTACTAACATTTTCACTTTCACACATACAGTTTATATATGTGCTCTATCACACATATGTCTTCCAGAGAATTATAAAAATCTCTTTATTGATAAGATGTTGCTTGAAATTTTGAATATACATGTATTACACAGGTGACATATAGCCTTTTTAAAACATTTTTATTATTGGTGTGTAATTGCTTTACAATGTTGTGTTAGTTTCTGCTGTACAACAAAGTGAGTCAGCTATATGTACAAATATTTCCCCTCCCTCTCAAGCTTTCCTCCCACCCTCCTCATCCCACTCCTCTGAGTCATCGCAGAGCACTGAGATGAGATCCCTAGGCTATAAAGCAGCTTTCCACTAGCTATTTTATATATGGTAGTATATATATTTGTCAAAGCTACTCTTCCAATTCGTCCCACCCTTCCCTTCTTCCCGCTGTGTCTACATGTCTGTTCTCTATGTCTATGTCTCTATCCCTGTCCTGAAAATAGGTTCATCTGTACCATTTTTTTTTGGATTCCATATATATGTGTTATTATGATATTTCTTATTCTCTTTGTGATTAATTCATTTGCTTACATATATATAGTTTTTAAATCTGATGAAATAAACACAACGTAATGAAAGGACACAAAATCTTGTAAACTAGGCAAAGGTATTTGATGATCACAAAGACTACATTTCACTTGTAGCTTTTAAAAATTGAGATATAATTGACATGTAACATTACATGTTATATTGTCATACAGTCAAGTGTATGACAAAATTGATATTTGTATACATTGCAAAATTATCATAAAGATTCAGTTAGCATTCATCATCACATATAGTTTGGAAGTTTTTTTTTTTTCTTATGATGAGAACTTTTAAGATGTAGTCACTTAGCAACTTTCAAATACTCAACACAATACACAATACTATTAAATATAGTCACCATGCTGTATATCCCATGACTTCTTTAAATTATTTATTTTATAGCTGGAAATCTCCACCTGTTTACTACTTTCACTCACCATGACTGCCTACCTCTGTTATTGTTTAGCCTCTAGGTCATATCTGACTCTCTGTGATCCCAGTGACTGCAGCACACCAGGCTTCCCTGTTCTTCACTATCTCCCTGAGTTTGCTCCAACTCATGTCTATTGAGTAGATGATGCCATTCCACCATCTCATCCTCTGTCACCCCTTTTCTTCCTGCCCTCAGTCTTTACCAGCATCAGGGTTTTTTTTTTTTTTTTTTTTTTTTAAACACAATACACAATACTATTAAATATAGTCACCATGCTGTATATCCCATGACTTCTTTAAATTATTTATTTTATAGCTGGAAATCTCCACCTGTTTACTACTTTCACTCACCATGACTGCCTACCTCTGTTATTGTTTAGCCTCTAGGTCATATCTGACTCTCTGTGATCCCAGTGACTGCAGCACACCAGGCTTCCCTGTTCTTCACTATCTCCCTGAGTTTGCTCCAACTCATGTCTATTGAGTAGATGATGCATTCCACCATCTCATCCTCTGTCACCCCTTTTCTTCCTGCCCTCAGTCTTTACCAGCATCAGGGTTTTTTTTTTTTTTTTTTTTTTTTCAGTGAGTTGGCTCTTCACATCAGATGGACAAAATTTTGGAGCTTCATCTCAGTCTATCCAATGAATATTCAGGTTTGATTTCCTTTTATGATCAACTGGTTTGATGTCCTTGCTGTTCAAGGGACTCTCAAGAGTTGTCCCCAGCATCACACTTTAAAATCATCAATTATTTGGTGCTCAACCTCCTTTATGGTCCAACTCTCACATCCAGTTATGACTACTGGAAAAACCACAGCTTTGACTACATGGACTTTTGTTGGCAAAGTGATGTCTCTGCCTTTTTTTATTTTATTTTTTTAATATGCTGCATTGTCTAAGTTTATCATAGCTTCTCTTCCAAAGAGCAAGCATCTTTTAATTCATGGCTGCAGCCACTGTCTGTGCAGTGATTTTGGAGCCCAAGAAAATAAAATCTGTCACTATTTTCACTTTTTCCTCATTCCTTTGCCATGAAGTGATGGGACCAGTATGCCAGGAGCTTAGTTTTGGGATGCTGACTTTTAAGCCAGCTTTTTCTTTCTCCTGTTTCACCCTCATAGAGGCTCTTTAGTTCCTATTATCTTTCGACTATTAGCGTGGTATAATCTGCCTATCTGAGGTTGTTAATATTTCTCTCAGAAATCTTGATTTCAGCTCGTAATTCATCCAGCCTGGCATTTCACATCATGTACTCTGTGTGTGTGCATGCTCAGTTGCATCAGTCATGTCTGGTTCTTTGTGACCCTATATATTGCAACCTGCAGGCTCTTCTGTCTGTAAGATTCTCCAGGCAAGAATACTGCAATGGGTTGCCATGCCCTTCTCCAAAGGATCTGTTTCCAACCCAGGAATAGAACCCACATCTCCCAAACTGCAGCAAACTCTTTACCCTCTGACCCACCTGGGAAACCTGATGTACTCTGCATATAAGTTAAACAAGCAGGGTGACAATAACATCCTTGACGTACTCTTTTCCCAATTTTGGACCAGTCCATTGCTCCATGTCCAGTTCCAATTGTTGCTTTCTTGACCAGTATACAGGCTTCTCAGGAAACAGGTAGGGTAGTCTGGTATTCCCATCTCTTTAACAATTTTCCATAGTTTGTTGTGATCCACATAGTCAAAGGCTTTAGTATAGTCAATGAAGCAAAAATAGATGTTTTACTGGAATTTCCTTTCCTTTACTATGATCCAAAGGATGTTGACACTTTGACCTCTGGTTCCTCTGCCTTGTCTAAATCTAACTTGTACATCTGGAAGTTCTCAGTTCATGTACTGTTGAAGCCTAGCTTGAAGCATTACCCCACTAGCATATGAAATGAACTCATTTGTACAGTAGTTTGAACATTCTTTGGCATTGCATTTCTTTGAGATCAGAATGAAAACTGAACTTTCCCAGGTCTATGACCACTAATGAGCTTTCCAAATTTATTGACATATTGAGGTCAGCACTTTAACAACATCATCTTTCAGATTTTCAATAGCTCAGGTGGAATTCATCAACTCCACTAGCTTTGTTCATAGTAATGCTTCCTAAGCCCACTTGACTTCATACTCCAGGATGTTGGGCTCTAGGTGAGGGACTACTCCATCATGATTATCCCAGTCATTAAGACATTTTTGTACAGTTCTTCTGTCTATTCGTGTCACCTTTTCTTTATCTCTTGTTTCTGGTAGATCTGGCAACCACAAATCTGCCCTCGGTATCTACGAGTTCAGTTGTTTTGTTGTTATTGTTAGATTTCACATAGTGTAACGAATCATGCAGTATTTGTCTTTCGCTATCTGACATTTGCTATGATTCATGGGTTGAGTGGGCCTTAAAAAGCATCACTATAAACAAAGCTAGTAGAGGTGATGGAATTCCAGTGGAGCTATTTCAAATCCTGAAAGATGATGCTTTGAAAGTGCTGCACTCAATATGCCAGCAAATTTGGAAAACTGAGTAGTGCCCACAGGACTGGAAAAGGTCAGTTTCATTCCAACCCCAAAGAAAGGTAATGCCAAAGAATGCTCAAACTACCGCACAATGGCACTCATCTCACATGCTAGTAAAGTAATGCTCAAAATTCTCCAAGCCAGACTTCAGCAATACATGAACCGTGAACTTCCAGATGTTCAAGCTGGTTTTAGAAAAGGCAGAGGAACCAGAGATCAAATTGCCAACATCCACTGGATCATGGAAAAAGCAAGAGAGTTCTAGAAAAACATCTATTTCTGCTTGATTGACTATGCCAAAGCCTTTGACTGTGTGGATCACAAGAAACTGGAAAATTCTGAAAGAGATGGGAATACCAGACCACCTGACCTGCCTCTTGAGAAATCTGTGTGCAGGTCAGGAAGCAACAGTTAGAACTGGACATGGAACAACAGACTGGTTCTAAATAGGAAAGGGAGTACTTCAAGGCTATATATTGTCACCCTGCTTATTTAACTTATATGCAGAGTACATCATGAGAAATGTTGGACTGGAAGAAATACAAGCTGGAATCAAGATTGCCGGGAGAAATATCGATAACCTCAGATATGAAGATGAACACCACCCTTATGGCAGAAAGTGAAAAGGAACTAAAAAGCTGCTTGATGAAAGTGAAAGTTGAAAGTGAAAAAGTTGGCTTAAAGCTCAATATTCAGAAAAAGAAGATCATGGCATCTTGCCTATCACTTCATGGGAAATAGATGGGGAAACTGTGGAAACAATGTCAGACTTTACTTTTTGGGGCTCCAAAATCACTGCAGATGGTGATTGCAGCCATGAAATTAAAAGATATTTACTCCTTGGAAGAAAAGTTTTGACCAACTTAGATAGCATATTCAAAAGCAGGGACATTACTTTGCCGACTAAGGTCCATCTGGTCAAGGCTACGGTTTTTCCTGTGGTCATGTATGGATTTGAGAGTTGGACTGTGAACAAGGCTGAGCGCCAAAGAATTGATGCTTTTGAACTGTGGTGTTGGAGAAGACTCTTGAGAGTCCCTTGGACTGCAAGGAGATCCACCAGTCAATT
This sequence comes from Aepyceros melampus, assembly GCA_006408695.1. Taxonomy (NCBI): domain Eukaryota; kingdom Metazoa; phylum Chordata; class Mammalia; order Artiodactyla; family Bovidae; genus Aepyceros; species Aepyceros melampus. The sequence goes on from SJXQ01012565.1 coordinate 815,303, forward strand.
CTGAAGGAGATCAGCCCTGGGATTTCTTTGGAAGGAATGATGCTAAAACTGAAACTCCAGTACTTTGGCCACCTCATGTGAAGAGTTGACTCATTGGAAAAGACTCTGATGCTGGGAAGGATTGGAGGGAGGAGGAGAAGGGGACGACCAAGGATGAGATGGCTGGATGGCATCACTGACTCAATGGACGTGAGTCTGAGTGAACTCTGGGAGTTGGTGATGGACAGGGAGTCCTGGCATGCTGCAATTCATGGGGTCTCAAAGAGTTGGACACGACTGAGACTGAACTGAACTGAATTGATCTGACATTTTACTTTGTATAAATTTCCTCAAGAACAAAGTTCCAAGATTAAGATCTATGTAGTCACAAATAGCAAGATTTCGTTTTTTGTGTCGATGAATAATATTCCATTGTTTACATGTGTCTTTATCTATGCATCCCATATTTTTAAAAATCTATTGATATATCTATGTATACTTAGGCTCCTTCCATATCTTGGCTATTGTAAACAATGTTGCCATGAACATAAGGGTGCACACATCTTTTCTAGCTTATATTTTTGTTTTCATTGGATAAATATCTAGAAGTGGAATCACTGGATAATATGATAGCTCTATTTTGAATTTTTTGAGAAACCCCATACTACATGTATGGATGTGCAAGTTGGACTGTGAAGAAGGCTGAGCGCCAAAGAATTGATGCTTTTGAACTGTGGTGTTGGAGAAGACTCTTGAGAGTCGCTTGGACTGCAAGGAGATCCAACCAGTCCATTCTGAAGGAGATCAACCCTGGGATTTCTTTGGAAGGAATGATGCGAAAGCTGAAGCTCCAGTACTTTGGTCACCTCATGGGAAGAGTTGATTCATTGGAAAAGACTCTGATGCTTGGGAGGGATTGGAGGCAGGAGGAGAAGGGGACGACAGAGGATGAGATGGCTGGATGGCATCACTGACTCGATGGACCAGAGTTTGAGTGAACTCCGGGAGCTGGTGTTGGACAGGGAGGCCTGGGTGCTGCAATTCATGGGGTTGCAAAGAGTTGGACACGACTGAGTGACTGAACTGAACTGATACTATTTTCCATACTAGCTTCACTGGCTTATATTCTACCTAGACTGCACAAAAATTCCCTTTTCTCCACGTTCTCGTCAATTTCTGTTATTTCTTGACTTTTTGATTACAGCCATTCTAAATAATTTGAGGTGATCGTTCACTGTGGTTTTGATCCACCTTTCCTTGATAATTAATGATGTGGAGCACTTTTTCATATACCTACTGGATATGTTTACCCTGGAAAAATATCTGCCCATTTTTTAATCGAATTATTTGATTGATATTGAGTTTTATGAGTTATTTATACATTTTTGATATTAACTCATTATAAGATACATGATTTGAAAATATGTCCTCCCATTCCATAAGTTGCCTTTCCTTTTCTTTCTTTCTTTTTTTTTTCTTTTTTTTTTTTTTTTTTCTTTTTTTTTTTTTTTTTTTTTTTTTTTTTTCTTTTTTTTTTTTTTTTGGCCTTTTCATTTGTTAATGGTTTCCATTGCTATGGAGGAGATTTTTAGTTTAAAATACTGCCATTTGTTTATTTTTGCTTTTCATTGCTTTTGCTTTTGTGTCAAATTTAAAAAAATAATTTCTAAGATCCATGACACGAATTTGCCACCTATGGTTTCTTCTAGGAGTTTAATGGTTTCAGGTCTGTATTCTAGTCTTTATTTGGAGTTAAAATATTTGTAGCTTCTGATGCCTTATGAAGTTTGCTAATTCAGTGGTACAAAGGTTGACTATTTAAGCCACTGAACAGACTTCTAATTTCTTTGCTTTTATATAGTAGAAAATTTCACTGAAAGATGTCAAAATCTCTTGATTCAAGGGAAGTCCACATTATACAATCAATGTTACTTACAGCAGTTTGTGTCATTTCTAATCTCTTCTTTCCTCTCCTCCACACTGCCGTCTCATCTTCTAAGTATTTTTTTCTGGCATTTTTGCAATATTTACTATATATAGTAAATATTGCAAAAATGCCAGAAAAAAATACTTAGAAGATGAGACGGCAGTGTGGAGGAGAGGAAAGAAGAGATTAGAAATGACACAAACTGCTGTAAGTAACATTGATTGTATAATGTGGACTTCCCTTGAATCAAGAGATTTTGACATCTTTCAGTGAAATTTTCTACTATATAAAAGCAAAGAAATTAGAAGTCTGTTCAGTGGCTTAAATAGTCAACCTTTGTACCACTGAATTAGCAAACTTCATAAGGCATCAGAAGCTACAAATATTTTAACTCCAAATAAAGACTAGAATACAGACCTGAAACCATTAAACTCCTAGAAGAAACCATAGGTGGCAAATTCGTGTCATGGATCTTAGAAATTATTTTTTTAAATTTGACACAAAAGCAAAAGCAATGAAAAGCAAAAATAAACAAATGGCAGTATTTTAAACTAAAAATCTCCTCCATAGCAATGGAAACCATTAACAAATGAAAAGGCCAAAAAAAAAAAAAAAAACAGAGTCTTTTCCAATGAGTCAACTCTTCGCATGAGGTGGCCAAAGTACTGGAAATTCAGCTTTAGCATCAGTCCTTCCAAAGAACACCCAGGGATGATGTCCTTCAGAATGGAATGGTTGGATGTCCTTGCAGTCCAAGAGACTCTCAGGAGTCTTCTCCAACATCACAGTTCTAAAGCATTAATTCTTCAGTGCTCAGCTTTCTTAATAGTAAAACTCTCACATCCTTACATGACCACTGGAAAAATTATAGCCTTGACTAGACAGACCTTTGTTGGCAAAGTAATGTCTCTGCTTTTGAATATGCTATCTAGGTTGGTCATAACTTTCCTTCCAAGTAGTAAGTATCTTTTAATTTCATGACTGCAATCACCATCTGCAGTCATTTTGGAGCCCCAAAAAATAAAGTCTGGCACTGTTTCCACTGTTTCCCCTTCTATTTCCCATGAAGTGATGGGATGAGATGCCATGATTTTCGTTTTCAGAATGTTGAGCTTTAAGCCAACGTTTTCACTCTCGTCTTTCACTTTCATCAAGAGGCTTTTTAGTTCCTCTTCACTTTCTGCCAAAAGAGTGTGTCATCTATCTGAGGTTATTGATATTTCTCCCAGCAATCTTGATTCCAGCCCAGTGTTTCTCATGATGTACTCTAAGTTAAAAAAGCAGGGTGACCATGTACAGCCTTGATGTACTCCTTTTCCTATTTAGAACTGATTTGTTGTTCCATATCCAGTTCTAACTGTTGCTTCCTGACCTGCATATAAGTTTCTCAAGAGGCAGGTCAGGTGGTCTGGTATTCCCATCTCTCAGAATTTTCCATAGTTTATTGTGATCCACACAGTCAAAGGCTTTGGCATAGTCAATAAAGCAGAAATAGATGTTTTTCTGGAACTCTCTTGCTTTTTCCATGATCCAGCAGATGTTGGCAGTTTGATCTCCAGTTTCTCTGCCTTTTTTAAAACCAGCTTGAACATCTGGAAGTTCATGGTTCATGTTTGCTGAAGCCTGGCTTGGACAATTTTGAGCATTACTATACTAGCATGTGAGATGAGTGCAATTGTGTAGTAGTTTGAGCATTGTTTGGCATTGTTTTTCTTTGGGATTGGAACGAAAACTGACCTTTTCCAGTCCTATGGGCACTTCTCAGTTTTCCAAATTTGCTGGCTCATTGAGTGCAGCACTTTTACAGCATCATCTTTCAGGATTTGAAATAGCTCCACTGGAATTCCATCACCTCCACTAGCTTTGTTCCTAGTGATGCTTTCTAAGGCCCACTTGACTTCACCTTCCAGGATGTCTGGCTCTAGATGAGTGATCACACCATCATGATTATCTTGATCATGAAGATCTTTTTGTACAGTTCTTCTATGTATTCTTGCCGCCTCTTCTTAATATCTTCTGCTTCTGTGAGGTCCAGACCATTTCTGTCCTTTATCGAGCCCATCTTTGCATGAAATGTTCCCTCGGTATCTCTAGTTTTCTTGAAGAGATCTCTAGTCTTTCCCATACTGTTGTTTTCCTCTATTTCTTTGCATTGACACCTGAGGAAGGCTTTCTTATCTCTTCTTGATATTCTTTGGAACTCTGCATTCAGATGCTTATATCTTTCCTTTTCTCCTTTGCTTTTTGCTTCTCTTCTTTTTGCAGCTATTTATATGACTTCCCCAGACAGCCATTTTGTTTTTTAGCCTTTCTTTTCCATGAGGATGGTCTTGATCCCTGTCTCCTGTACAATGGCATGAGCCTCTGTCCATAGTTCATCAGGTACTCTATCAGATCCAGTCCCTTAAATCTATTTCTCACTTTCACTGTATAATCATAAGAAATTTGATTTAGGTCATACCTGAATAGTCTAGTGGTTTTCCCAGTTTCTTCAATTTCCATCTGAATTTGGCAATAAGGAGTTCATGATCTGAGCCACAGTGAGCTCCTGGTCTTTTTTTTTTTTTCCTGAGTCTATATAACTTCTCCATCTTTGGCTGCAAAGAATATAATCAATCTGATTTCAGTGTTGACCTCTGGTGATGTCCATATGTAGAGTCTTCTCTTATGTTATTGGAAGAGGTGTTTGCTTTGATCAGTGCATTCTCTTGGCAAAACTCTATTAGCCTTTGCCCTGCTTCATTCCACATTCCAAGGCCAAATTTTCTGTTATCCCAAGTCTTTCTTGACTTCCTACTTTTGCATTCCAGTCCCCTATAATGAAAAGGACATCATTTTGGGGTGTTAATTCTAAAAGGTCTTTTAGGTCTTCAAAGAATCATTCAACTTCAGCTTCTTCAGCATTACTGGTTGGGGCATAGACTTGGATTACTGTGATATTGAATAGTTTGCCTTGGAAACGAACAGAACTCATTTTGCCATTTTTGAGATTGCATCCAAGTACTGCATTTCGGACTCTTATGTTGACCATGATGGCTACTCCATTTCTTCTAAGGGATTCCTGGCCACAGTAGTAGATAATGGTCATTTGAGTCAAATTCACCCATTCCAGTCAATTTTAGTTCACTGATTCCTAGAATGCCAATGTTGCCATCGACAAGAATGTCACTCTTGCCATCTCTTGTTTGACCACTTCCAATTGTTCTTGATTCATGAACCTAACATTCCAGGTTCCTATGTAATATTGCTCTTTACAGCATCAGACCTTGCTTCTATCACCAGTCACATCCACAACTGGGTATTGTTTTTGGTTTTGCTCTATCCCTTCATTCTTCCTGGAGTTATTTCTTCACTGATCTCCAGTAGTATATTGGGCACCTACCGACCTGGGGAGTTCCTCTTTCAGTATCCTATCATTTTGCCTTTTCATACTGTTCACGGGGTTCTCAAGGCAAGAATATTGAAGTGGTTTGCCATTCCCTTCTCCAGTAGACCACATTCTGTCAGACCTCTCTACCATGACCCGCCTGTCTTGGGTGGCCTCACATGGCATAGCTTAGTTTCATTGAGTTAGAGAAGGCTGTGGTCCATGTGATTAGACTTGCTATTTTTCTGTGATTATGGTTTCAATGTGTCTGCCCTCTGATGCCCATTGCACACCTACCATCTTACTTGAGTTTCTGTTACCTTGGACATGGGGTATCTCTTCACAGCTGCTCCAGCACAGCGCATCCTCTGCTCCTTTGCTTGGATGAAGGGTATCTCCTCACAGCCGCTTCTCCTGACTTCAAACATTAGGAACACTGAATTTCATTTTGATGCCTGTGTCTTATCCTTATATTTATTTTTGAGTTATTATTTATGTCATTTTTTTCTTTAAATGGTTGCATTGTTTTCACTTTCTCATATTTCTCATATATTAACTAGGCTGAAACTCGCTACTCAAGTCATTTTCTTCTTTTCAGAACAATAATTTGGATAACTGAATACTACAACCAAAGAGGTGGTAAATCATTATGTATATGTATAGTTGTTTATTTGCTAAGTCATGTCCAACTGTTTTGCAACCCCATGGACTGTAGCCCACTAGACTTCTCTGTCAATGGGATATCCCAGGCAAGAATACTGCAGGGGTTGTCACTTCCTTCTCTAAGGATCTTCCTGACCCAGGGATCAAACCTGTGTTCCTGCATTGGCAGATGGATTCTTTACCACTGAGCTATCAGGAAAGCCCCTACTATATATGCATCTCTATCTATATATGGTATGCATATCTCTAGCTATATCTGCAAATGGGTATCTATCCATGTACCTGTATATGAGATCTCTTTATATTTATATATCTATACATACACATTTACATACATTATTTTACATACATCATTGACAAAGGAATTGTTACTTTTATCACATTCAAATCACACTGGAGCATTTCTTTAAAAATTGTTTGTTGACAGAGAGATTCAAATAAAGGAAATAGAAATAACTGAGTGTAATATAATATGACTATATTGCCATTATGCAGATTGTACCACAGCTCATAATAATGTTTTATTTCTACCATGCTGTAATTGGCACTTATGCATTCCTTTCTCTGAGAGCCCATTAGAAATGCAATTATGCCAAAACATGATGATATATTTCAGCACATGGAATTGAACCTCTGCCTTTGGCAATGGCCCATGAGGTAAACACAAACTCTGTGAGCAAAATGTTTATTAAAGAAAAAAGAAGTAAAAGCTCATTTTCCTATTGTAGTGTATAGTATTTGCTTCTCAACTTAAGACCAGTTTAAAAAAAATAAATAAATGGGCACAGGCTGATACTTCTCCCAAGAGAAAGTGATCAGTCAGTGACTGATAAGATCATATAAGCAACAGGACCAGGCTGTGATATTAACCAGCTTGTGATCTTATCTGCTCCAGATAATTATTTTGCACTGGAAAGCAAGCAGTAAGCAATACCATCAGTTGCTCATGATAGGAAGAGGTTGAGTATTCTGCATTCACATTGATAAGCCATTCTCCTTGCAATGTTTTAGTGTCAAAGACAATCCTGATCTCACTGGTTCTGAAACTCTCCATTACACCAACTGATTCATTGACCCAAGTCACAATCAAAATAATTTACAAACATGAAAAGCAAATGTTGGAAAAATGTTTTGTAACTTTAGTTTCTAAAATCAAATGTTTGTAAAAGTCAACCTCATTTTTCTGAGAATTATATGATTCTTATGTCTGCCCTACAGTATTTTTACTGTAATAATTCCTTAAACTTAAAATATGCTAAGAAACTTATAGACTTACATTATATTTAAGAAAAAGACAGAGACTATTATCGATTTGAATATAAAGATATTGAAATATGAAAAGACTCTGGAGTGTTGGAGGGACAAAGGCTGATCTAGAACCAAGGAATTAACACCACATGAAGAATAAGTTCTACCTAACCAAACTGTCCATATAAACAGCTTACATTAGAAATACACAATTTAGACATTTTCCTGTTATGTGTTAATAATAATGGAGGAAATTGGGGAACACAGCATTTGAAAAAAAATCAAAGAACATTAGACAATGCAAGAACTCTACAAAAGATTACTATGTTCTGTGAAAAGATTGTTAGCAGTGATATAAAAAATGATTTAATATGTTTATGATAAATATTTGTTTTCTCATTCCCTAGGATAGGACCTGAAATTTGTTAGTAATAATTCAAGATAAATGTGGAGGAGCCCTTTCTGACTATGGGTTGGATTTTTAAGTAGCAGATATTCAACGTGAGGTGAGTAATGCTTAAGCAAATCTTTAATTAATTTCTTTCTAGTTCGTGTGGGTTATATTATTGAAAACAGAAAATTACAATTTAAGAAATGAGTATCAAAACTTCTTGTGGGCCTGCTGGAAAACAGATTAAAAAACACACACACACCTTGTATTGATAAGAAATGGAAATAAAAGTAAATGTAGACTTTAAGGCTGGCTTTTTTATAATTAATTTGTAGTGAATTAATACACATCGAAAGTTGATACTGAAAAATGTATTAATAGTTACATTAAAACAATATACAATTTTAACAATAGTTTATAGACAGTACTGTTATATTACGTATAATTTTTCCTTGAAATTACTCTTTTCTCTGTCTTAAATAGAAACAGACTATTTGCATTAATTTTAGTGGTTCAACTGCTTGATTTCTCCCTGCATGAAACTGCATGCTTCAGTACCTCATACCTGCTGATGTAATAATTTATATAATCTCAAGAGGTGTCAAGAAGAGATTTAAAGTAGAAGTAAAAAAAGCATGAACTGAAATTAATGATGATCTCCCACTATTTACTGATGAATAGTAAAACAAGGTCATTTCAACAGAGTGTCTGTCTTTTTTTTCTCTTAGTCTTTTCTGATGCCTATGGGTGTGGGTGTGTGATTATAAGCTCCTTTGACACTTCTGGGCAGCACTAAGTAGAATAATGTTAAATCCATCCATTAAGAAATAATGAAGCCATTCTGTTAAATAAAATAATAACGCATTGCATTGTAGCAAACAATAGTACCCAAATACATTGAATATATATGAAATAAATCATGCAGCATTCAAGAATATAGTTTATAGAAAAATATATATTGATTATTTAGGAACACAGTTACAAATATCAGAAAAGACATACCAACCTACACAGAGAACTAAAATTTGAACATACTTTTAAATTTTCAAGGATTAGCCATTACTTTTGTTTCTCCTCACTGAACCTTTCTCCACCAAAATAATCCACCTAACAATGAATGTAGATGTGTGAAATGACTTCTCTTCATAATTTTAGAACAAGAGGTTTCCTTCAATGTCATAGAACAGTTCTGCTTATAAGTCTTACATGCTTCTAATTACTTATGGAAATATGTTTTAAAAAACTACCAATACCATCTCCTGAATTGGCCGTTCCATTCCATTTCCCTAGGGGAAACTGCATGGGGAACAGGATCCATCCTCACATTTCCATGATTGCTGCTTTTGTAAGTAATCTCAACAATAACAGTAATGACTGTAGAATATTCACTGTGAAACTTACATCTGCTGGCCATTTTGTGATATCCAAAAAATAAAAGCCATTCACTAGTTGATACTATATTCATTGTACTTATTTCCAGAGTATTTGCATTTTTGAAGGGGCTAGCTGTCAAATTTGTGAGCATTAAAATCACTCAAAAATTGAAAAGTAAGAAGAGCCATTATTTAAATGTTAGAGAAATACTTCAGTTGACCAAGAATTGGGCATTATGCCATCATGACAAATAAATGAGTGTCAGCTTTCCCAAGTGATATGTGCAGGTTAAGTAAGAATTCTAATGTCAGGATCAAAGAGAAAACCACTTCACTAGTGTCTCGTTATGAGTTGACTCCATACCAGGCTCAAACATGCCACAGACTATTATCAACCTATCTAATTGGGTTTTAAATATTAGACATTTAAATTATGCAAATGAAAGGATAATTATATGTCTGATTATTTGACATAAACATATAACATGAAATAGTATATTTTAAAATATATACTTTTCATTTTAAAACTCTAGAAAGTCCCATTTGGACAATTGTCTCATTCTCAATTATTTTATAAGTCACACTAATGAAATCTTTGAGACTTTAAACAAAAATGTCTACTTGCCAGCTTTCTCATTAAGTGGACTCAATCTGGGATTAAGGATGTTATTTTTCATTTTCGATATAAGCACAATTCAACTAGTACATGATTGCAATTCACATTATTCTTTCCTTCATCTCATGTAAATGTATTCATTATACATTTTTGTGAAGTGAAAAAGAAAAGGACAGAATGACATATCATTGTCAGTATAATAAAATGGATTTCCTTAGCCAATTAATATTTTCTTTTGCTTCACATCACAAATATAATTTTAGTTGGCATCTATGTCTGAATGTGTGTGTATGTGTGTGTGTGTGTGTGTCTCTCACTACTGAATCATGACAGGTTTCACTGTTCAATTAACTCAGAAACCTATCATAAGTCCTTTTCAAATCAGTTTCTATGTGGTCATTTTTTTTTAATTTTTATTTTTTAGTTTGTTTTGCTTTACAATACTGTATTCGTTTTGCTATACATTGACATGAATCATCCACAAGTGTACATGAACTCCCAATCCCGACCCCCCTCTCTCCACTCCTGCCCGACACCATCTCTCTGGATTATCTCCGTGCATCAGTCCCAAGCATCCTGCATCCTGCATCGAACCTAGACCGGCGATTCTTTTCACTTATGACATCATACATGTTACACTGCCACTCTGCCAAATCATCCCACCCTCTCTCTCTCCTACAGAGTCCAAAAGGCCGTTCTATACATCTGTGTCTCTTTTGCTGTCTCACATACAGGTTTATCATTACCATCTTTCTAAATCCCATATATATGTGTAAGTATACTGTACTGGTGTTTTTCTTTCTGGCTTACTTTACTCTGTATAATCAGCTCCAGCGTCATCCACCTCATTAGAACTGATTCAAATGTATTCTTTTTGATGGCTGAGTAATACTCCTTTGTGTATATGTACCACAGCTTTCCTATCCATTCATCTGCTGATGGACATCTAGGTTGCTTCCATGTCCTGGCTATTATAAATAGTGCTGCAATGAACATTGGAGTACACGTGTCTCTTTCAATTCTGGTTTCCTCGGTGTGTATGCCCAGCAGTAATATATGTGGTCATTTTTATAGTTGTATTTCATAGTTGAAATCTCATGAGTCTTGCAATTTCCAAAGCTGGTAGATGACAACTAAACTTCGTTTTAAGCTCTAGTGTAGGAATTATTTTTTAAATCATTAATCATACCTTACATTCACCATGGTATCTATCTATCAGGTCCATAGGTTCAACATACTCATCAATCCACTGGAGAGAAATTGTACTAACTTCCAGAACCTTTATTTCTCTGTCCAATGTCAGTACAGCTTTCTGAAGAAATACTGATGGACACACTAAGAGACTTGGAAATTATTAATCCTCTATAAGGATTTCTTCATTTCTATTTTATCTGTGTTTTCCCTCATAAAATTCTTCACTCAAAATACCAAAACTTTGCTAAAATATTTCTTAATATTTATTTTGATTTGATAATTATCTTCTGCATTAAAATTTATACAAAACGTATTGTTGATACAAAGTGAATTACAGAAGTCTTAATGAGAGTTTTCCACCTGAAGCTGTAGGAGTTGGCCTTGTGCTAGAGCAGGCCAGTGGTGAGGTTTACAGCAAAGTCAGCTGCTCATTTCATTCTCCTTTTCCCATGGGTGTGTTTCTCAGTGCTGAGCTACCTGGGCTTAAGTCTGAGCTTAATAATGGGGATAATGTAGATATATCTTTCTTATACTCTTCAGTGACTACTTCTGTTCTTCATTCGGGTGCTATAAATCCTCACTTGGAATCCTTAACTCTTTGTGAAAGTAATTGTGCGTGTGTGTGTGTGTGTGTGTGTGTGTAGATAGTTATTGAAATTAATGTTTTGGGGAGGGGACAGTGCTAGAGATTAAAATATCTATAGGAATTCTTATACCATCATCTTTCTGATGTCACTACATATATTCTTGTTTAACTTCTCAGCTGACTACAACCTTTTCTCCAGCAGTTTTTCTTAAAATGAGATTTTCTAAATGATTTATCATGTTTTAAAGTATTTTCCTTTTGTTATTATATTTAACTGTGATTTCACGCGGTTCAAAATTCTTTGTTCTCTATTTCTTTCCCAAAGACCTTTCAGTCATTGCTAATTTTCTTTAGCTCTGTGCAATTTTAATATGCGAACTCAGCTTTTTTTTATTGTTGTTGTTAAGTTAGGGGATCATTTTTACTCCGTGTACTTTCAAAGGATTTATTCTTTACCTTATAAACATGACACAGTTTTTATTGCCTTTTAACATTTCTTATTTGGAATAGTATGTGATATATTGTGGTATATATTTTTTAATTGAAGTATAATTAGTTTAAAATGTTATGCTAGCTTGAGGTGTACAGAAGATGATTTATACACGTATATATGTTTGTTCCATGTCCAGTTCTAACTGTTGCTTCCTGACCTGCATATAAGTTTCTCAAGAGGCAGGTCAGGTGGTCTGGTATTCCTGTCTCTTTCAGAATTCTCCACAGTTTATTGTGATTCACACAGTCAAAGGCTTTAGCATAGTCAATAAAGCAGAAATAGATGTTTTTTTCTGGAACTCTCTTGCTTTTTTGATGATCCAGTGGATGTTGGCAATTTGATCTCTGGTTCCTCTGCCTTTCCTAAAACCAGCTTGAACATCTGGAAGTTCACAGTTCATGTATTGCTGAAGCCTGGCTTGGAGAATTTTGAGCATTACTTTACTAGCATGTGAGATGAGTGCAACTGTGTGATACTTTAAGCATTCTTTGGCATTGCCTTTCTTTGGGATTGGAATGAAAACTGACCTTATAGAGTCCTGTGGTCACTGCTGTGGTTTTCAAATTTGCTGGCATATTGAGTGAAGCACTTTCACAGCATCATCTTTCAGAATTTGAAATGGCTCAACTGGAATTCCATCACCTCCAGTAACTTTGTTCATAGTGATGCTTTCTAAGGCCCACTTGACTTCACATTCCAGGATGTCTGGCTCTAGGTCAGTGATCACTCCATTGTGATTATCTAGAACTGGACATGGAACAACAGACTGGTTCCAAATAGGAAAAGGAGTATGTCAAGGCTGTATATTGTCACCCTGCTTATTTAACTTGTATGCAGAGTACATCATGAGAAATGCTGGGCTGGAAGAAGCACAAGCTGGATCAAAATTGCTGGGAGAAATATCAATAACCTCAGATAGACAGATGACAGAAAGAAAGTTCCCTTTATGGCAGAAAGGGAAGAGGAACTAAAAAGCCTCTTGTTGAAAGTGAAAGAGGAGAGTGAAAAAGTTGGCTTAAGGCTCAACATTCAGAAAACGAAGATCATGGCATCTGGTCCCATCACTTCATGGGAAATAGATGTGGAAACAGTGGAAACAATGTCAGACTCTATTTTGGGGGCCTCCAAAATCACTGCAGATGGTGACTGCAGCCATGAAATTAAAAGACGCTTACTCCTTGGAAGGAAAGTTATGGCCAACCAAGATAGCATACTCAAAAGCAGGGACATAGATATTATTTTGCCAACAAAGGTTAATCTAGTCAAGGCTATGGTTTTTCCAGTAGCCATGTATGGATGTGAGAGTTGGACTGTGAAGAAAGCTGAGTACCGAATAATTAATGCTTTCAAACTGTGATGCTTGAGAAGACTCTTGCGAGTTCTTCCTTGGACTGCAAGGAGATCCAACCAGTCCATCCTAAAGGATACCAGTCCTGGGTGTTCACTAGAAGGACTCATGCTGAGGCTGAAACTCCAATACTTTGGCCACCTGATGCGAAGAGTTGACTCATTGGAAAAAACCCTAATGCTAGGAGGTATTGGGAGAAGTAGGAGAAGGGGACAAAATGGATGTGAGAGTTGGACTGTGAAGAAAGCTGAGTACCGAATAATTAATGCTTTCAAACTGTGATGCTTGAGAAGACTCTTGCGAGTTCTTCCTTGGACTGCAAGGAGATCCAACCAGTCCATCCTAAAGGATACCAGTCCTGGGTGTTCACTAGAAGGACTCATGCTGAGGCTGAAACTCCAATACTTTGGCCACCTGATGCGAAGAGTTGACTCATTGGAAAAAACCCTAATGCTAGGAGGTATTGGGAGAAGTAGGAGAAGGGGACAAAAGAGGATAAGATGGCTGGATGGCATCACCGACTCAGTGCACATGAGTTTGAGTGAACTCCGGAAGTTGGTGATGGACAGAGAGGCCTGGCGTGCAGTGATTCATGGGGTCGCAAAGAGTCGGACACTGCTCAGCGACTGAACTGAACTGAACTGATATTTTTGTTATATTATGAAATCTTTGTTTTATTATGAATTCTTTTATGTTTGGAATTTTTTAAAATTTTTTATTCTTTCTTTAAAACCACCTTATTTGGAATATATTAATGGAAATATAGAATATACTCTACTGTCATGTGCATAAATGAAATATCTAATAAACAAGTTTTGCTATTACTCTTTATTTTGCTCAGTTGCACTTGAGCTAATGTTTATTTTCATTAACTCTATTAAGTAAGGGCTTCCCTGATAGCTCAGTTGTTAAGGAATCCACCTGCAATGAAGGGGACCCCAGTTTGATTCCTGGGTTGTAAGTAAAGTTCATTCTATTTTTGGAGGACTTAAAATAATTCTTTATTTCTAAAATACCTTTGTATTCTCTTCCTCTTCTTTTCTGAATTTTTGTAGTTTATATTCCATATTTTATAGGATTATAAAATTTTTCTAAGAACTTTAAAATATATTTATAGTTTTATTTGCTTATGCAATTTTTAAAAGGAATCTATGAACATGATTTAACCCAAGGCATCACAAAAATTCTGTGTATATATTCTTATCTGTGCTGTTTTACTGATCATATATTATCTCTGTAGAATTTTTTATACCTGATATGATGGGTCCACTTCCATTGCCACTTATTTTAAATGGAAATAATTCTTCCCTAAATCAACTAAGTGTCTTTATGGTTGTATTCTAATCTGTGAGAAAATTTTCCTAACTCAAAGTAAATGCATGAATAATGAAGGAGTAGGAGTGCTCTTTTTTGTGTTTGTGTATGTATGTATGTATTTGGGTTTGTGATAGAGACAGAAAGAGATAGATCATTGAAATTATTAGATAAGCAATTGCATAGATGCTTATATAATTGAAACCTTCGTAGTGAGATGGGCATTAGAGACTATACTATTGCACTGATGGGAAAAGTCACTCCACCGTAAAAAGATCAAGTTGCCCCTGAAAATTCAAATTGTATATTCAGTATTGAAAAAATAATATAATTATTACAGTAGGTGTTCTAAGTCGCTTCACTCATGTTCAACTCTTTGTGACCCTATGGACTATAGCCTGCCAGTCTCCTCTGTCCACGGAATACTCCAGACAAGAATACTGGAGTTGGCTGCCAGGCCCTCTTCTGGGAGATCTTCCCAACTCAGGGATCGAACCTGCATCTCTTGCAATTCCTGCATTGGCTTTTTGCCTCGGTTCTTTACCACCTGGGAAGCCCCAATTATAGTAAGACAAAGCCCAAAAGATACTTCTTCAATCAGGAAGTTAAAACTTCTGGGTTTGATGAATACAGTTGCAACTTAAAATTATATGAAATATGAAAGCAAAAAAATTAGAAATCATGAAAATCATTGCATATGAATCAACCTTGAAATTCTACCTCTTCTATATTCCTATTTTATTCTACTTAATGAATATCATACAATTGCCATTGAATAGTAAATAGCATAGGCAGAGAGAAAGAAAGATGTAAGGATAAAGAAGAGACTTATTGGAACAAGTTGAGAATTACCTCTTCTGAATCCAATGAGTTAAACAGGCACACAGTAGGCTCATGCTATGTATTCACTTTTCCAAGTGCTAAGTATTCAAAATGAAAATATTGATCCTATCCTCATCTTCAGGAGCATTAGAGGTGAGATTCAGACAACATCAAATGAGCAGACAGAAAGAGAAATCTGTAAATGGTTACGCGTCTTGAATTTTTATAGTAACAGCTTCCAAATCATTAAATTTGCCTTAAATCTGTATACATTTGATGTATTTACCAGTCATGATATCTAATTACAACCTATCCACTGCTACCTCTTTCTATTGTGACCATGAGAGTCAATCTTCTTCCCTATACTCAAAAAAATAGTAAGTAAAATTAACAAGGAGCATGCATGAGAACTTTTCAGAGAACAGAGACAAAAAGTTCATAATATTATGTTTTGTTCACTTGCTTATCAGAGCACATGTAAATTATATCTTAGAAGAGAGTGGCCATGACTCTAGAGGACCAGGCTCTGGAACCAGTGGAGGCAGGTTATTCACCCAACTCTCTCCAAGTAAGATTAGGATTAAGTAAGTGAAAGTCACTCAGTTGTGTCTGACTCTTTGTGACCCCATGGAATATAGTCCATGGCATTCTCCAGGCCACAATACTGGAGTGGGTAGCTATTCCCTTCTCCAGGGGATCTTCCATGGAAAATATCCAAAAGCCCATTTGGCTATCAAGATGATTATTCAAGATTTCCACAGGAAGACTATACAGAGGCTTGTGATATTGCATGAATGATACACATGGAATACTCTTAGAAAAAGACTTAGTACATAGTAAATACTGAATAAATATTACTTATATCAATGATAAATTCCATTATTAAATTCCCAGGTTGTATTATTCTTTTTTCACTCCAACATTTTATGTTGCAATGTCAGCCAGAAGAGTTTGGAGTATGTGCAAAGGAGTTTGTCAGCCAGAGGAGTTTCCAAATCCTGAATTTGGAATTCAGGATTACTTCTGGGACTGCAACCCGAGCTTTCCAATATGTTCTTCTACTACTACAAGTATTATAAAATAGCATGAAGTTAATGCATCCACACGGAGAAGGCAATGGCACCCCACTCCAGTATTCTTGCCTGGAGAATCCCTGGGACGGAGGAGCCTGGTGGTCTGCCATCTATGGGATTGCACGGAGTCAGACACGACTGAAGCGACTTAGCAGCAGCAGCAGCAGCAATGCATCCAAAGTTAAATTTTCAAGCAGCAGTCTTAAAGGACAATTCACATATAATAAGTTATACATACTTAGAGCGTACAATTTAAGTTTTGACATTTGTAAACACTCATGAAGCCCTCACTGTAAAAAGACACTGAATATATTCATTACTCCCTAAATTTTCTAATGCTCCTTTGTATTTTTTTCCCTCCTCTTTATTCCCTTCCTCAGCTCTCGGCTTGCTCTGATCTGATTTTCATATCTATTCATTTTGCACATTCCAAAATTTTATAAAAATGGAATTGCATGAGTGCTGTAGCACATATTTATTTTTATTCTTGAGTAATAGTCCAATGTATTGATATACCAGTTTGTTTATGTATTGAAACTAATGATGAACATTTGAATTAGTTCCAGATCTGAGTTATTACAAGAAAGTCTTTTATTAATATGCATGCAAAAAGTATGGGCATGTATGGGCATACAGAAAGTATTAGAATATATCTCATCGGTGTGTACTGGGAACTAAAATGACTAGATCACATCATAGGTAGGTATACCATTAAATTTAACAAAATTGTCAAACTATTTTTCTAGGTGATTCAGTGAATGAAAATTCTAGTTTCTTAATGTCTTCATTAACCTTTGGTATGTTTGGACTTTTAATTGCTATTCTATGTGATGTGTAGTATTATTTAATTTGCTTTTTTTAATGATATATTTGACTATTTTTCATGTGCTTATTTATCATATATTTATCACTTTAGTGACTATTTAAATCTCTTATCCACCCTAATTTTTTAAATTGAATTCAAAGGTCTTTACATATTCTGGATTAAAATAATTTATTACATGTGTGATTTGCCAGATTTTCCCTAGTTTTTGTACTGTCCTTTCACTTCCTTAGCAGTATCTTTGTAGAGCAGATTTTTAATTTTGATGAAGTTCAATTTATAAACTGATTTTATTAAGCATCTTTTTAGTGTTGTATCCAATAAATCTTTGTCTAATTCATAGAAACAAATATTTTCTTCTATGTTTTCTTCCAGAACTTTTATATGTTGAGATTTACATTTAGATCTCTAGTTTATCTTGACTTAATTTTTGTGTGGTGTGAGGTATGAGTCTGAGGACATTTTTTTGTGTGTATGGATATCCAACTGCTTTTTTAAGTCTATCATTTCCCAATTGGCTTCCAACAATATCACTATTCACTGTCTTGTTCTATTGTCTGTCTGTTTGAATTTATGCCATTACCACACATCTTGATTATTGAATCCTTATACTATCTTGCAAAAGGTAGTGTCAGTTTTACAAATTTATTCTTCTGTCTCAAAGCTTTTTTGGGTATTAAATAATTTTGCATTTCCATATAAATCTGAAAATCAAATATTCAGTTTCTGTAAAGCATCATTTGGATTTTGATTAAGATTTCTTGTCTCTGTATATTAATTTGGACAGAAATTTTCTCCCAACAATATCAAGTCTTTGAACTCATAATAGTGGTATACTGTTTATTTATTTCAGTCTCTAATTTATCACACTAGTGTATTATAATTGGTAGATTTTTCTCTAATTATGTTACATGCTTTGACACCATTATATATGGTATTGGTTATGAGTTTAATTTCTGATTATTCATTGTTCTTATATAAGATATGATTGATTTTTATATACAGATATTTTTCCTTCACTCACTTATTAGGTTTTGTGTTCAATTCACTTATTTGTTTCAGTGAGTTTTACATATTCCATCAAAATGTTAATCAAAATATTTGCAAAAAAATTAGAAGATCATCAGATGAAAATATTCTTTTTTAATTTGGATGCTTTTTATTCTTTTTCTCATATCATTATATTGTCAAGAATCTCAAGGACAATGACAGACAGAGTGGTGGAAATAGATGACCTTGTTTTCTGCCATATCTCCAGAATAAAAGATTAAATTTTTTGCCATTAGATATGATGCTAGCTCTGGAAGAGGGCTTGGCGATGCTTTTGAACTGTTCTGCTGGAGAAGACCCTTGAGTCCCTTGGACTGCAAGGAGATCAAACCTGTCAATCCTAAGAGAAATTAAACCTAAATATTTCTTGGAAGGACTGTTGCCAAAGCTCCAATACATTGGTCACCCGATGTCAATAGTCGACTCAATGGAAAAGACCCTGATGCTGGGAAAGATTGAAGGCAAAAGGAGAAGGGGCCAGCAGAGAATGAGATGATTAAATAGCATCACTGACTTCATGGACATGAACCTTAGCAAACTCCAGGAGATAGTGAAGTACAGGGAAGCCTGGTGTGCTGCAATCCATGTGGAAGCAGATTCAGACGTGACTTAGTGACTGAAAAACAATAGGTTGTAGATTTTGAAAAACCAGCAAAGATGATCTGAAATACTGGCCAGGCTGAAAACAAAAATATTTTCTTTTTCTGTTGTGTTTTATTTGCTACCTCTTTTCTCCAGATAACATATATTTCCTATTGTTATTTTCCTTGCCTAACTATATCAATGTTTGGGTCTTGGCCATATTATGCATTGGGTGCCACAAATAAAACAGAGAGAGGAAATTTGTGTCTACTTTCTTAATGTTTGAGTATTGAGGTTAATTAAGGCAAGAATACACAGAAGAAGTGTACAAAAAAGATCTTCATGACCTGGATAATCATGATGGTGTGATCACTTATCTAGAGCCAGACATCCTGGAATGTGAAGTCAAGTGGGCCTTAGAAAGCATCATTATGAACAAGCTAGTGGAGGTGATGGAATTCCAGTTGAACTATTCCAAATCCTGAAAGATGATGCTGTGAAAGTGCTGGACTCAATATGCCAACAAATCTGGAAAACTCAGCAGTGGCCACAGGACTGGAAAAGGTCAGTTTTTATTCCAATCCCAAAGAAAGGCAACACCAAAGAATGCTACAACTACCACACAGTTGCACTCATTTCACATGCTAGTAAAGTAATGCTCAAAATTCTCCAAGTCAGGCTTCAGCAGTAAGTGAACCATGAACTTCCAGATGTTCAAGCTGGTTTTAGAAAAGGCAGAGGAACCAGAGATCAAATTGCCAACATCCACTGGATCATAGAAAAAGCAAAAGAGTTCCAGAAAAACATATATTTCTTCTTTATTGACTATGCCAAAACCTTTGACTGTGTGGATCACAAGAAACTGTGGAAAATTCTGAAAGAGATGGGAATACCAGACCACCTGACCTGCCTCTTGAGAAATCTGTATGCAGGTCAGGAAGCAACAGTTGGAACTGTACATGGAACAGCAGACTGGTTCCAAATAGGAAAGGGAGTACGTCAAGGCTGTATACTGTCACCCTGCTTATTTAACTTATATGCACAATACATCATGAGAAATGCTAGACTGGAAGAAACACAAGCTGGAATCAAGATTGCTGGGAGAAATACCAATAACCTCAGATATGCAGATGACACCACCCTTATGGCAGAAAGTGAAGAGGAACTAAAGAGCTTCTTGATGAAAGTGAAAGAGGAGAGTGGAAAAGTTGGCTTAAAGCTCAACATTCAGAAAACGAAGATCATGGCATCTGGTCCCATCACTTCATGGGAAATAGATGGGGAAACAGTGTCAGACTTTATTTTTTTGGGCTCCAAAATCACTGCAGATGGTGACTGTAGCCATGAAATTAAAAGACACTTACTCCTTGGAAGAAAAGTTATGACCAACCTAAATAGCATATTCAATGGAGGAGGCAATGGCACCCCACTCCAGTACTCTTTCCTGGAAAATCCCACAGATGGAGGAGCTTGGTAGGCTGCAGTCCATGGGATCGCTAAGAGTCGGACACGACTGAGCGACTTCACTTTCACTCTTCACTTTCATGCATTGGAGAAGGAACTGGCGACCCACTCCAGTGTTCTTGCCTGGAGAATCCCAGGGATGGGGGAGCCTGATGGGCTGCTGTCTCTGGGGTCACACAGAGTCGGACACGACTGAAGCGACTTAGCAGCAGCAGCAGCAGCAAATAGCATATTCAAAAGCAGAGACATTACTTTGCTGACTAAGGTCCATCTAGTCAAGGCTATGGTTTTTCCAGTAGTCATGTATGAATGTGAGAGTTGGACTGTAAAGAAGGCTGAGCGTCAAAGAATTGATGCTTTTGAACTGTGGTGTTGGAGAAGACTCTTGAGAGTCCCTTGGACTGCAAGGAGATCCAACCAGTCCATTCTGAAGGAGATCGGCCCTGGGATTTCTTTGGAAGGAATCATGTTGAAGCTGAAGCTCCAGTACTTTGGCCACCTCATGCGAAGAGTTGACTCATTGGAAAAGACTCTGATGCTGGGAGGGATTGGGAGCAAGAGGAGAAGGGGACGATCGAGGATGAGATGGCTGGATGGCGTCACTGACTCCATAGGCGTGGTTCTGTGTGAACTCCGGGAGTTGGTGATGGACAGGGAGGCCTGGCGTGCTACGATTGATGGGGTCGCGTGCTACAATTGATGGGGTCTCAAAGAGTCGGACCCAACTGAGCAACTGAACTGAACTGAATAATGCTTACAGCATAAAAGTAGTTTATAGCAAGACACGGGAAGGAGTATGGATGTGAATTACTCTACTGTTTATTAACATGTCATTAGAGAAACTAGGTCCAATAATTGTCCTGAGGCCAAACTACAGTAGAGGTAATGAAAATAATGATGACCTCATTCTAAATGTCCCATGCACGCACTGCTTCACTCAGTGCCCCTGACCCTGCAGCAGGCCACCGCAAACCCACGCCTCTGCCAGAGACACCTAGACACTCATGGATATGGCTGAGTCAATCTCTTGTGGGGTCACTGCTCCTTTCTCCTGGGTCCTGGTGCACACAAGGTTCTGTTTGTGCTCTCCAAGAATCTGTTTCCCCCATCTTGTGTAAGTTCTGGTGGTTCTGTCGTGGGGTTGATGGCTACCTCCTCCAAGATGGCTTATGCCATATCCAGGTCTGCTGCACCCAGAGCCTCCACCCCTGTGGCAGGCCACTGCTGACCGAAACCTCAGCAGAAGACACTCACAGTTCTGGCTTAGTCACTGTGGGTGGGGCATGCGTTTTGTACCCTTCCCAGGTCTGAGCAGCTCAGGTGACCAGGTGCTTGGCAAGCACACTGACCCAGGTAGGCCGTGCATATTAATCACCTCCCCAGTCCTGGATGCTCAGTTTCCCGGATGCACTGCAAGATCACTGTCTCAGATGTGCCATATGTCTCCTCTGGAGAGCTGACTTCAGGCTGCAACCCTCCTGGTGGATGTCAACCATCCAGGATCTCAGGAATACATGGTTAGCAGCTGGGAGCTTGCTCACAGTTTGTTGGAAGATGCCATCTCTGAGGCTGAGATAGCAGCAGCACCATGCCTCTGGCTTTGTCTGTGGCAAGCCTGACTCTGCCTCAATGTGGAGAAGAGATGGTAAGGAGACTGCTAGCTCTGCTTTGGTATTTGCTCAATCCTTTGTTCTGTGAGCCACGAACAGTATGAAAAGGTAAAAACGAATGACACTGAAAGATGAACTGCCCAGGTCGGTAGGTGCCCAATATGCTACTAGAGAAGAGTGGAGAAATAACTCCAGAAAGAATGAAGAGAATGACCCAAAGCAAAAACAATACCCAGTTTTGGATATGACAGGTGATGGAAGCAAAGTCCAATGCTGTAAAGAGCAATATTGCATAGGAACCTGGAATGATGGGTCCATGAATTAAGGCAAATTGGAAGTGGTCAAACAGGAGATGGCAAGAGTGAACATCAGCATCTTAGGAATCAGTGAACTAAAATGAGCTGGAATGGGTGAATTTGACTCAGATGAACATTATATCTACTACTGTGGGCAAGAATCCCTTAGAAGAAATGAAGTAGCCATGATAGTCAACTAAAGAGTCCAAAATGCAGCACTTGGATGTAATCTCAAAAACGACCGAATGATCTCTGTTCATTTCCAAGGAAAACCATTCATATCATAGTAATCCATGTCTATGTCCCAACCAGTAATGCTGAAGAAGCTGAAGTTGAACAGTTCTATGGAGACCTACAAGATCTTCTAGAACTAACACCCCCCAAAAAAATGTCCTCTTCATTATAGGGGACTGGAATGAAAAAGTAGGAAGGCAAGAGCTACCTGGAGTAACTGGCAAATTTGGCCTTGGAGCACAAAATGAAGCAGGGCAAAGGCTAACAGAGTTTTGCCACTGGTCATAGCAGACCCTCTTCTAACAACACAAGAGAACATTCTACACATGACATCACCAGATGGTAAATACTGAAATCAGTATGATAAATGGAATACCTGAAGAACTATGGACAGAGGTTCATGACATTGTACAGGAGGCAGTGATCAAGACCATCCTCCCAAAAATTAAATGCAAAAAGGCAAAATGGCTGTCTGAGAGAAGGCAATGGCACCCCACTCCAGTACTCTTGGCTGGAAAATCCCATGGACGGAGGAGCCTGGTAGGCCGCAGTCCATGGGGTCGCTAAGAGTCGGACATGACTGAGCGACTTCACTTTCACGCATTGGAGAAGGAAATGGCAACCCACTCCAGTGTTCTTGCCTGGAGAATCCCAGGGATGGGGGAGCCTGGTGGGCTGCCGTCTCTGGGGTCGCACAGAGTCGGACACGACTGAAGCGACTTAGTAGTAGTAGTAGTAGAGTAGGACTTACAAATAGCTGAGAAAAGAAGAGAAGCAAAAAGCAAAGGAGACCATCCTCCCAAAAATTAAATGCAAAAAGGCAAAATGGCTGTCTGAGAGAAGGCAATGGCACCCCACTCCAGTACTCTTGGCTGGAAAATCCCATGGACGGAGGAGCCTGGTAGGCCGCAGTCCATGGGGTCGCTAAGAGTCGGACATGACTGAGCGACTTCACTTTCACGCATTGGAGAAGGAAATGGCAACCCACTCCAGTGTTCTTGCCTGGAGAATCCCAGGGATGGGGGAGCCTGGTGGGCTGCCGTCTCTGGGGTCGCACAGAGTCGGACACGACTGAAGCGACTTAGTAGTAGTAGTAGTAGAGTAGGACTTACAAATAGCTGAGAAAAGAAGAGAAGCAAAAAGCAAAGGAGAAAAGGAAAGATATACCCATCTGGATGCAGAGTTCCAAAGAATGGCAAGGAAAGATAAGAAAGGCTTCCTCAGTGATCAGTGTAAAGAAATAGAGGAAAACAACAGAATGGGAATGACTAGAGATCTCTTCAAGAAAATTACAGATGCCAAGGGAATATTTCATGCAAAGATGAGCACAAAAAGGACAAAAATGGTATGGACCTAAAAGAAGAAGGATATATTAAGAAGAGGTGGCATGAATACACAGAAGAATTATACAAAAAAAGATCTTCATGTCCCAGATAATCACAATGGTGTGATCACTCACCTAGAGCCAGACATCCTGGAATGTGAAGTCAAGTGGGCCTTAGGAAGCATCACTATGAACAAAGTTAGTGGAGGTGATAGAATTCCAGTTGAGCTATTTCAAATCCTAAAAGATGATGCTGTGAAAGGGCTGGACTCAATATGCCACCAAATCTGGAAAACTCAGCAGTGTCCACAGGACTGGAAAAGGTCAGTTTTCATTCCAATCCCAGAGGAAGGCAATGCCAAAGAATGCTCAAACTATCGCACGGTTGTATTATTTCACATGTTGGAAAAGTAATGCTTAAAATTCTCCAAATCAGGCTTCAAGATGTTCAAGCTGGATTTAGAAAAGGCAGAGGATCCAGAGATCAAATTGCCAACATGTACTGGATCATTGAAAAAGCGTGAGAGTTCCAGAAAAACATCACCTTTTGCTTTATTGACTATGCCAAAGCCTTTGACTGTATGGATCACAATAAACTGTGGAAAATTCTGAAAGAGATGGGCATATCCTACCACCTGACCTGCCTCCAGAGAAATCTGTATGCAGGTCAGGAAACAAAAGTTAGGACTGGACATGGAACAACAGACTGGCTCCAAATTGGGAATTGAGTATGTCAAGGGTGCATGTATATGGGCACCCTGCTTATTTAACCTATATGCAGAGTACATCATGTGAAATGCTGGGCTGGATGAAGTAGAAGCAGGAATCAAGATTGCCAGGAGAAATATCAAATACTTCAGATATGCAGATAACACCACCCTTATGTAAGAAAGCAAAGAAGAACTAAAGATAAAGTGAAAGAGAGAGTGAAAAAGTTGGCTGAAAACTCAACATTCAGAAAACTAAAATCATGGCATGCATTCCCAACACTTCATGGCAAATAGAATGGAAACAGTGAGATACTTTATTTTTTTGGGGGGGGGTGGGGCTCCAAAATCACTGCCGATGGTGACTGCCACCATGAAATTCAAAGACGCTTGCTCTTTGGACGAAAAGCTATGGCTAACCTAGACAGCATATTCAAAAGCAGAGACATTGCTTTGCCAACAAAGGTCCATCTAGTCAAAGTTATGGTTTTTCCAGTAGTCATGTACAGACCTCAGAGTTGGACCATAAAGAGAACTGAGTGCCGGAGAATTGTTGCTTTTGAGCTGTAGTGGAGAAGATTCTTGACAGTCTCTAGGACTGCACCGAGATCCAACCAGTCCGTCTTAAAGTAAATCAGCCCTGAATATTCATGGGAAGGACTGATACTGAAGCTGAACTGTGAATACTTTGACCACCTGATGCAAAGACTGACTCATTTGAAACGACCCTGATTCTGGGAAAGATTGAAGGTAGAAGAAGAAGGGGACGACAGAGGATGAGATGGTTGGATGGCATCTTCGGCTCAATGGACACGAGTTTGAATAAACTCGGTGAGTTGGTGATGGACAGGAAGGCCTGGTGTGCTGCAGTCCATGCGGTCTCAAAGTGTTGAACACGACTGAGTGCCTGAACTGAACTGTTTTAACATGAGAAAACTGAGATACCAGGGAAATTAAGTAAAGTTTTAGAATCACAAGCTGGTCTGTTGTGGCTTCAGTATTGCGACCTCTTTGTTTTGTGTCTTGAGCTTGCACTAAGTTATATTTGATGAATGTATTTCTCTGCACTGATAATTTGACAAAATACTGGTATAAATACTATTTGCTCTAAGATGACGAGGAGATTCAAATATATATTCATTCTCTAACAAAAACTAGAAAATAAAGTTTAAATCATTTAAAGTATCATTAAGATAACCAGAATGATGCATATGGTTGAGTGAATCATTTCTTATCATCCATTATTTTCTCGCTTATATATCTAAATACTACACTCAAGACTTTCAAATTCAGGTCAGTGATAGTAAAATGTACCTTAGTTGTTTATTACATTAATATAAGAAAATATAATTTAAAATAAAAGTTATTCAATTCCACAAGCTGGTAAATTTTTAAAGATGAATTTATGTGGAGATAATTATCAAATTTCTTTTTCCAAAAATATTATTTGAGATATTATAAAGAACCAATAGAAAAATTTTTAAAAATATGTTTAGATTTATAAAGAGATCAAGTGAATGTTTTCACTGGTGCAGTATTTTTAGTCTTTTCAAAATAGAAAATCAATATTCACATGTTTTTAAAAAGTTCATAGATATAAATATATATTTATATTTTTCCAATAATTTGTGATTATCAAAAAATGCTCTCATGGAGGATAACAAGATGACAGAGGAGTAGCTGGATGTGGAGAACATCTCTCTCCATGAATACATCAGGAATACACCTTAGACAGATGTGCATGCAGAACACCAGCTGAGAGTGGACAGGACTATCTGACCAGTGGAAAAGAATTCATAGAAACATGAAAGCTCAGTAAGATGAAGGATTAGGGGGAAAACCAGGAATGTTAGTAGGACTGGACCTGCCCTCAGCAGGTAGGGGAACTGAAGCAGGGGTCCAATTCCCACAGCAGGGCAACTGTCTAAGTCAGAGGAGAAACATTTAAAGCTGAGAGGGAAACAGCTGATCTGTGGCAGCCAAAATGGAATGAGAATCAGACAGTCTTTGCCACAGTCATACATAGCCCAGACAGGTATGCTGGTCACCTGGAAGGTACAGCAGCTGGGAGCTGGAATTTAGGGATTGTGGAGCAATGCCAGGGTGAGGGCTGCTGTTGATGGCAGAGAGATGGATTGAGGAGATGCAAGGGAGGAGATCATGGTGGGAAATGCCAGTGGAGAAAAGCCAGGCAGCCATAGAAGCAAGGTGATTCTGCTGAGTCACATGTAGAGGGTGGAGCCATCACCATAGCCTCTCTCTCCCCATGTACCAGCATTGGCAGCTGAATAACAAAGAGACTGGCCCATCAAACATCTGACACACTGAACTACAGAGTAGGACCCCACCCAGGGTGTTCCTTTCAGTGACTGATGTGCAGAACTACAGAGTAGGACCCCAGCCAGGAGTGCCCCCTCTATGTGCCTGACACACTGACTAACAGAGAAGTACCCCAGGCAAGGGAGCCATTTAATTGCCTGAACAGGTGGAACTATGGAGAAAGACTGGCCAAAGAGGCCTTCCGATTGCCAGCTATAAGAGGCTCAGAAAAAGGATCTGATAGGACCATAACTCCTGTGGCCGAGTCAGTCCATGTCTCTGCACACAGGGTGCTGTCAGGGTCCCCACAAGCCAAGCAGCTGTGCCACCTTCATGCTCAACTATCACTGTGGCAAAGCTGCCACAGCAAAAATAGTCTCCTGTCTATACATCAGTGTTGCTTCAGCCATGTCCGACTCTTTGCAACCCTATGACTGTGGCCTGCCAGGCTTCTCTATCAAGGGGGTTCTCCAGGCAAGAATAATCGAGTGTACTGGCCAATTCTGGTTGCCTTACCCTTTTAGAGCACTATATATTTCCTGCTGCGCTAGTCACCAACCCCCATGAGTATCTGGTGCTGCCAGAACCCCTGCAACCCAAAAGGCTGCACCACCTCAACACTTGGCCCACACAGGGTCAAACCTAAGCTCTTCAGGGCAGCCTCAGGAGCTAAATCCCAGTGGATGGCCCAGATGTAGAGGAGGAAATAAAACCACAATTGAAACTCAGGGCAGTGTGGCTGAGGAAGAAGACCCAAAACCTTCCCACCAGCTGTAAAAGCTGCAGATTAAATCCACATGATCAACTAAGCAGACTCTGTG
Source organism: Aepyceros melampus (assembly GCA_006408695.1). NCBI lineage: Eukaryota > Metazoa > Chordata > Mammalia > Artiodactyla > Bovidae > Aepyceros > Aepyceros melampus. The sequence goes on from SJXQ01012565.1 coordinate 842,927, forward strand.
TCTACAGATTATATATATAAAGGGCACTGAGAGCTCCAACAAAGGAAAACGCACTGGCTCTGATAGCTGTGGACATTGGCGGCAAGAACACACAGAATTAGGACCAGATTCGAATCTGAGCTGCCCCCACAGCAGGTCCAGAGATCAGCACAATGTTGGAGGGCATCCCAGGGAGGTAAGGTGGACTGTGACTTCCAGCGAGGCAAAGGACTCTGACAGCAGGGACTCAAGAAAAACATTTATTATTATTTTTTGACTTGTTCTGAAGATTCTTATTTTTTTAATTTTTTTCCCCCTTTTTGTCCCCCTCTGTTGTAGTTGTTGATTTTACCATCTGAGCTAGAAGGGAAGCCCTTATTGACACTAAGAAATTCAATTAAACTTTGAGCTTTTTTTTTTTTTTTTTTTTCCTCAGTCACATTTTTTTGTTGTTGTCATAAACCTCTGCCTCTGTGTGGGATTTTGCAGTTCTGTGGAGTTTTCTTTTCTTTTTTTTTTTTCTTTTCCCTTTTTTTAATCTTAATTTTTTAAACCTATTATTATTTTTCTACATTTATTCCATTGTTTGCTTTTAATACTGTTCTTTACCCCTTGCAGTTAATCTTTAATGTATATAAATCTTATTTATCTACCCTATTTAACTTTGTATGTCTATTTTTTCTTTCTTTTCTTTTTTCTGTCAACATATCTACTAGTTTTGTTTTCATTGCTTTATTCCATACTTGGCACCTTGCTTTAGTTTTGTTTTTCAGTTTGTGCTTAAGTAAGTTTTTTTTTTTTTTTTCCTTAACTGGTAAACATAATTTTGTATTTCCTTTGTTTGCTGGGGCAATCTACTGTGCCTTATTTTTGTTGGACTGTCTTCACTTTGCTCATGGGTGTATATGTGTATGTGTATATTACATATTTTAATTATTATTTGCCTGATTTTGTAACTGCCATTTGTCTGGGGTTTTGTTTCTCTTTTTGGATATTTGTTTTGATTTCTCTTACTGCCATAACCAACCACTTGTGGACTCTTCCTTCCTGACCAGAGATCAAGCCCTGATCCTTTGGAGTGGAGGCCCTGATTCCAAGACCCTAGACTACCAGAGAACTAACCCTAGGGAGTATCAAATAGTGAGAACTCACACAAAAGAAACCACTTGAATATAAGATCTGGCATCACCCAACCACCAGTAGCACCCTGTGCTAACCTCATCTAAACAACAAACAGAACAAAAATACAAACCCAATCATCAGCAGACAGGATTGCCACCTCACTCAGCCTTGCCCATCAGTGGATAAGCAAACAAAAATTCAGCACAATTCACACCCTATAGGAAGCTCACACAAAGGAAGGCAGAAACCAAAAGGAAGAAAGAATTCAACCTTCTTCAAGGAAAGAAGTCAACTTTCCTTGAAGCCTGGGAAAAAGAGACCACAAACATAATAACTTAAAAAATGATAATAATGAAAAGGCAGAGAAATAGTGCACGAATGAAGGAACAAACTAGAAACACAGAAGTCCAAATAAATGAAGAGGAAATAGGTAAACTATCTGAAAAAGAAGTCAGAATAATGGTAATAAAGATTATAAAAAACCTTGAAAACAAAATGGAGAAAATGAAAGAATTATTTAACAAATACCTAGAAGAATGAAAGAATAAGCATACGCGACAAACACAATTACTGAAATTATAAGTATGCTAAAAGGAATCAATAGCAGAATATCTGAAGCAGAAAAATGAATCAGTGAGCTGGAATATAAAATGGTGGAAATAACTTCTGAAGAGCAGAATAAAGAAAAAAGAATGAAAAGAGCTGAGGACAGTATCAGAGACCTCTGGGACAATATCAAACACATTCAAATTATAGGGGTTCCAGAAGAAGAGAAAAAAGGTATGAGAAAACTTTTGAAGAGATTATAGTTGAAAATTTCCCCAACATGGAAAAGGAAACAGTCAATCAAGTCCAAGAGGCACAAAGAGTCCCATACAGGATAAACCCAAGGAGAAATATACCAAGACATACATTAATCAAACTAATAAAGGCTAAACAGAAAGAATATTAAAAGCAGCAAGGGAAAAGCAACAAGAAGCATACAGGGAAAGTCCCATATGCTTATCAGCTGATCTTTGAGGAGAAACTCTGCAGGCCAGAACAAATAGCAAGACATATTTAAAGTACTGAAAGGGAAAAATCTACAACCAAGATTACTGTACCCAGCAAGGATCTCATTCAGAATTGATGGAGAAATCAAAAACTTTTCATACAAGCAAAAGTTAAGAGAATTCAATACCACCAAACCAGCTTTACAATAAACGTTAAAGAGACTTACATAGTCAAGAAATATAACAGAAGAAAAAAGATCTACAAAATCAACCCCAAACAATTAAGACAATGTCAATAGGAACATCTATACCAATAATTAATTTAAATGTAAATGGATTAAATGCTTCAACCAAAAGACGCAGACTGGCTGAACGGATACAAAAACAAGATACTTAAATATGCTTTCTACAAGAAACCCACATCATACCTCAAGACATATATAGACAGAAAGTGAGAGGATGGAAAAATATATTCCATGCAAATGGGAAGCAAAAGAAAGCTGGAGTAGAAATCCTCATATCAGACAAAATAGACCTTAAAATAAAGATTACAAGAGATAAGGAAGGACACTACATAATGATCAGGGATCAACCCATGAGGAAGACAAAACAATTGTAAATATCTATGCACCCAACATAGGAGAGCCTCAATACATAAGACAAACACTAAAGGATATAAAAGGAAAAATTTGCAGTTACACAATAATAGTAGGAGACTTTAACATCCCTTCTTACACCAATGGACAGATCATCAAAACAGAAAATCCATAAAGAAATCCAAGTCTTAAATGATACTTTAGGTGAGATGGATCTCACTGATATCTTCAGGACATTCCATCCAAATGCAGAAGAATACACCTTTTTCTCAAGTGCATAGGGGACATTCTTCAGTACAGACTATATCTTGGGTCACAAATCAAACCTCAGTAAATTTAATAAAATTGAAATCATATCAAGCATCTTCTCTGACCACAATGCTATGAGACTAGATATCAATTACAAGAAAAAAATCATAACAAACAAACACATGGAGACTAAACAACACTTTTCTAAATAAACATCAGGTTATTGAAGCATTCAAAAGGGAAATCAAAACAAAATTCTAGCAACAAATGACAATGAAAACATAAGAACTCAAAACTTATGGGATGCAGCAAAAACAGTTCTAAGAGGGAAATTTATAGCAATACAATCCTACTTCAAGAAACAAGAAAAACATCAAATAGAGAAGTTAACTTTACACCTAAAACAACTGGAAAAAGAAAAAAAATCCAAAAATTAGTAGGAGGATAGAAATCATAAATATCCAAGCAGAAAAAAAATGAAAAAGAAATGAAATAATAGTAAAGATTAATAAATCTAAAAGCTGTTTTTTTGAGAAATAAACAAAATTGACAAACCTTTAGCCAGACTCATCAAGAAAAAAAGAGAGAATTAAATCAACAAAATTAGAAATGAAAAAGGGAAGGTTACAACAGACAATGCAGAAATACAAAGGACTATAAGAGACTATTATGAACAACTATATGCAAATAAAATAGATAACCTGGAAGAAATGAACAGATTTTTAGAAAAGTTCAATCTTTCAAGACTGAACAAGGAAAAATAGAAATTATGAACAAACCAATTACAAGAACTGAAATTGAAGCTATGATTTAAAAAAAAAAAAATCTCCCTTCAAAAAAAAAGCCCAGGACCAGATGGCTTCACAGAATTCTGTCAAACATTTAGAGAAGAGCTAATGCCTATCCTTTTAAAACTCTTTGAAAAAATTGCAGAGGAAGGAACATTTCCAAATTCATTCTACAAGGCCACCATCACCCTGATATGAAAACCAGTGAAAGACAACACAAAAAAAGGAAACTATAGGCCAATATCACTGATGAATATAGACACAAAACTCCTCAAAAAAATTTTAACAAACAGAGTTCAGTAACACATCAAAAAAGCTCATACACCATGATAAAGTTGGGTTTATTCCAGGGATGCAAGGATTCTTCAATATATGCAAATCAGTCAATATGATACACCATATTAACAAACTGAAAGATAAAAACCATATGATCATCTCAATAGATGCAGAAAAAGCCTTTGACAAAATCAATACCTATTTATGATTAAAACTCTTCAAAAACTGGGCATGGAAGTAAACCTACCTCAACATAGTAAAGGCCATATATGATAAGCCTACAGCAAACATTATTGTCAATGGTGAAAAACGGAAAGCATTATTCCCCCTAAGATCAGGAAGACAAGTTGTCCACTTTCACCACTATTATTCAAGATAATTCTGGAAGTCCTAGCTACAGTGATCAAAGAAGAAAAAGAAATAAAAAAGAATCCAGATTGGAAAAGAAGAAGTTCAGCTCTCACTGTCTGCAGATGACATGATACTGTATATAGAAAACCCTAAAGATAGTATCAGAAAATTACTAGAGTGCATCAGTGAATTTAGAATAGTTTCAGGATACAAAATCAATACACAGAAATCACTTGCATTTTATATCTTAACAATGAAAAATCAGAAAGAAAAATTAAGGAATCAATCCCATTCACCATTTCAGCAAAAAGAATTAAATATCTAGGAATAAACTTACATAAAGAGGAACTAAAAAGCCTCTTGATGAAGTGAAAGAGGAAAGTGAAAAAGTTGGCTCAAAGCTCAACATTCAGAAAACTAAGATCATGGCATCCAGTCCCATCACTTCATGGCAAATAGATGGGGAAACAGTGGAACCAGTGTCAGATTTTATTTTAGGGGGCTCCAAAATCACTACAGATGGTGATTGCAGCCATGAAATTTAAAAAAAAAAAAAGCGCTTACTCCTTGGAAGGAAAGTTATGACCAATCTAGATAGCATATTCAAAAGTAGAATATTACTTTACCAACAAAGGTCCATCTAGTCAAGGCTATGGTTTTTCCAGTGATCATGTATGGATGTAAGAAAGCTGAGTGCTGAGTGTTGGAGAAGACTCGAGAGTCCCTTGGACTGCAAGGAGATCCAACCAGTCCATTCTGAAGGAGACCAGTTCTGGGTATTCATTGGAAGGACTGATGCTGAAGCTGAAATTCCAATACTTTGCCCACCTCATGGGAAAAGAGTTGACTCATTGGAAAAGACCCTGATGCTGGGAGGGATTGGGGGCAGGAGGAGAAGGGGATGACAGAGGATGAGGTGGCTGAATGGCATCACCAACTCGATGGACATGAGTTTGAGTGAACTCCGGGAGTTGGTGATGGACAGGGAGGCCTGGCGTGCTGTGATTCATGGGGTCACAAAGAGTCGGACAAGACTGAGTGACTGAACTGAACTGAACTGAACTGAACTGAAGGAAACAAAAGAACTGTACACAGAAAATTATGACTCTAATCAAAGGAATCAAGGATGACATAAACAGATGGAGAGATGCTCCATGTTCCTGGGTAGGAAGAGTCAATATTGTGAAAATGACTATACTACCAAATGCAATCTACAGATTGAATGTGATCCCTATCAAATCACCAATGGCATTTTTAACAGAACTAGAAGAACAACAACAACAAAAAATCACAATTCATATGGAAACACAAAAGACCCCAAGTAGCCACAGCAACCTTGAGAAAGAAGAATGGACCTAGAGGAATCAACCTTCTTGACTTCAGATTATACACAAACCTACAGTCAGTAAGACAGTATGATACTGGAACAAACAGAATATAGACCAGTGAAACAAAATAGAAAGCCCAGAGATAAATCCTTGCACCTATGTGTACCTGGTTTTTGACAAAGGAGGCAAGTATACAATGGGGCAAAGACAGCCTCTTCAATAAGTGGTGCTGGGAGAACGAGACAGCTGCATGTAAAAGAATGAAATTAGAACATCTCCTAACACCATACACAAAGATAAACTTAAAATGGATTAAAGACCTAAATGTTAGACCAGAAACTATAAGTCTTTAGAGGAACACATAGACAGAACACTCAATGACATAAATCAAAGCAAGATCCTCTGTGACCCACCTCATAGAGTAATGGAAATAAAAACAGAAGTAAACAAGTGGCACCTGATTAAACTTAAAAACTTTTGCTCAGCAAAGGAAACTATAATCAAGGTGAAAAGACAACCCTCAGAATGGGAGAAAATAATAGCAAAAGAAACAACTGATAAAGCATTAATATCCAAAATATACAAGCAGCTCATACAACTCAATACCAGAAAAACAAACAACATAATCAAAAAGTGGGGAAAAGACCTACATAGACATTTCTCCAAAGAAAACATACAGACAGTTAACAAACACATGAAAAGATGCTCAAAATCACTCATTAGAGAAATGCAAATCAAACCTACAATGAGCTATCACTTCACACTGGTCAGAATGGCCCTCATCAAAAAATCTACAAAAATAAATGCTGGAGAGGTTGTGGAGAAAAGGGAATGCTTTTGCACTGTTGGAGGGAATGTAAATTGATAAAGCCACTATGGAAGATGGTATGCTGCTGCTGCTGCTGCTGCTGCTAAGTCACTTCAGTCGTGTCCGACTCTGTGCAACCCCATAGACGGCACCCTGCCAGGCTCCCCTGTCCCTGGGATTCTCCAGGCAAGAATACTGGAATGGGTTGCCATTTCCTTCTCCAGTGCATGAAAATGAAGTCGCTTAGTCATGCCCGACTCTTAGCGACCCATGGACGCAGCCCACCAGGCTCCTCCATCCATGGGACTTTCCAGGCAAGAGTACTGGAGTGGGGTGCCATTGCCTTCTCTGGGAAGACAGTATGGAGATTCCTTAAAAACTAGGAATAAAATCACTTTATGCCTAGGAATGGGACCCAGCAATCCCATTCCTAGGTATATACCCTGAGAAAACCAAAACTTAGAGACATGTATCCCATCATTCATTGTAGCACTATTTACAGTAGCTAGAACATGGGAGCAACATAGATGTCCATCAACAGATGAATGGATAAAGAAGTTGTGGTACATACACACAATGGGATATTGCTCAGCCATAGAAAGGAAGGCATTTGAGTCAGTTCTAATGAGGTGGATGAACCTAGAACCTATTATACAGAGTGGAGTGAGTCAGAAATAAAGATAAATACCATATTCTAACGCATAGATATGGAATCTAAAAACAATGGTACTGAAAAATGTATTTGCAGGGCCGCAATGGAAAAACAGACATAGAGAATAGACTTATGGACACAGGGAGAGGGAAAGAGAGGGTGAGAGGTATGGAAAGAGTAACATGGAAATTTACATTACCGTATGTAAAATAGATAGCCAATGGGAAGTAGTGTATGGCTCAGGAAACTCAAACAGGGCTCTGTATCAACCTGGAGGAGTGGGATGGGGAGGAAGATGGGAGGGAGGTTCAAAAGGGAGGGGATATATGTATACCTATGGCTGATTCATGTTGAAGTTTGACAGAAAACAGCAAAGTTCAGTAAAGCAATTGTCCAATAAAAAATAAATTTTTTAAAAATGCTCTCGAATCTTTTTCCTATTTACCTATCCCATATTTTCCCCTATATATACAGTGTATATACATTCAGTTCAGTTCAGTTCAGTTCAGTCGCTCAGTCGTGTCCGACTCTTTGTGACCCTATGAATCGCAGCACGCCAAGCCTCCCTGTCCATCACTAGTTCCCGGAGTTCACTCAGATTCGCGTCCATAGAGTCAGTGATGCCATCCAGCCATCTCATCCTCTGCGTCCCCTTCTCCTCCCGCCTCCAATCCCTCCCAGCATCAGAGTCTTTTCCAATGAGTCAGCTCTTTGCATGAAGTGGCCAAAGGACTGGAGTTTCAGCTTTAGCATCATTCCTTCCAAAGAGATCCCAGGGCTGATCTTCAGAATGGACTGGTTGGATCTCCTTGCAGTCCAAGGGACTCTCAAGAGTCTTCTCCAACACCACAGTTCAAAAACATCAATTCTTCGCCGCTCAGCCTTCTTCACAGTCCAACTCTCATATCCATACATGACTCCTCTATGCTTTTCTCCATACTAATTAATAATATAAAAATATATATGGAGGATATTTTACTGTTTAAGAAGATTGTTTCATTTTATATGTTTTCTCTTCCCATTTGTCACTGCATGTAATTATGCTTTTAATATTTTAATTAATTATTTATATTAACTTAAGATTTATTTTATCACTTGTATGGTCAAAACTTCCTCAGAAATTCAAATGGGTTGAGCATTCAACAAATTTGTGGATGGTTTTGGTACTATAAGCAACTCTACAGTAAATATTGAAAGTGAAAGTGAAAATCACTCAGTTCAGTTTAGTGCAGTTGCTCAGTCGTGTCTGACTCTTTGCGACCCCAGGAATCACAGCACGCCAGGCCTCCCTGTCCATCACCAACTCCCGGAGTTCACTCAGACTCACGTCCATCGAGTCCGTGATGCCATCCAGCCATCTCATCCTCGGTCGTCCCCTTCTCCTCCTGCCCCCAATCCCTCCCAGCATCAGGGTCTTTTCCAATGAGTCAGCTCTTCACATGAGGTGGTCAAAGTACTGGAGCTTCAGCTTTAGCATCATTCCTTCCACGTCATGTCCAAATCTTTGCAAAAAAGTCCATGGAAATCTCCAGGCCAGAATACTGGAGTGAGTAGCCTTTCCCTTCCCCAGGGGATCTTCCCAATCCAGGGGATGAACCCAGGTCTTCTACATTGCAGGCCAATTCTTTACCAGCTGAGCCACAAGGGAAGCCCAAGAATACTGGAGTGGTAGCCTATCCCTTCTCTAGCAGCTCTTCCCAACCCAGGAATTGAACTGGGGTCTCTTCCATTGCAGGCAGATTCTTTACCAACTGAGCTATCAGGGAAGTCATATTTTTTCCATATATATATATATATATATATATATATATATGGTAAATATTACCAAACATAGTAAATATTATCTACTAAAATGTTTTTGAAATATAATATCTATTTTGATCTAGTAGAGTAACAGTACTGAAAATGTTTCTAAGAGCATGAGCATTTTCACTTTAATAGAAGCTGACATACTTGATTTCTCAACAAGGTAGGAATTTCTACCATACAGGGCATTAGAATACAACTCTGTGAGAATTAGGTGTTATCTCTTCCCTTCCTGCTTTATTTTATATTGTCATTTGTTAAAGTCACATTTTTTCACTTTTTTACCATATCTGGAATAAGGATGTCATTTACAATGTATCATATATTAAATTTAATTTTCAAGGTGTTTTTCTTGATAGTGTACAAAACAATGCTTTGTGTTAGATTTCAGTTGAAATATGGTTAGTTTGCAAAAGCTTATTCAGGAGGTATAAAATGATTCTAGACTGCGTGATATGAAAATGCTATGTAGCAGATAAACTGACAATTTAATTTTACTTTTTGGTAACACATAAAAAGTCAGCTTCCTATTATGTATAGCTGAATCATTTTGCTATACACAAGAAGCCAACACAACATTGTGAGTCAACTGTATTTCAATAATAAATAAATATATTAAATAATGAAAATATAAGCTTCATGTAAATAGTGATATCTTCAGTTCAGTGGATTAAGCAACATAGCCCTATGTTTTACTGTGTAATTAATATCTCTAAAACATGGGATCAGAAGAAATGCTGAAGTAAAAATGGCTCCTCTCACTGTCATTACTGATAATCTACATGCATGATAATAAATTATTCATCCTATGCTGAAAACTAGATTAAGGATCCTAGCCCATGGGGAGCAGAGAGGAGTTATTTCTGCCAAGGGACCCAGCATACGTCCACTGAACTGGAGCTGCCACTTCCCACTTATCACTTCGGCTGTGGATCAGCTGGTAAAGGATCAAATTAATTTGCTGTCAGTGGTAATATAGCCTGATTACCATGAGAAGCTGTAATTGCTACTATACAATTGCAACAGAAAGAAAAGCATTTGGAACTTGTGGGTTCACTTGACATTGACTCTCATGGTGAATATATATTCTGTGATAATGGAAAAAAATAATTGTGATAAGAAAGGCAAAACAACTAAGACTTCATCGCCTGAAGCATAGATCTGTTTAGTTTCTAAGTTAGCATGTTTGTACAGCTATAAAAAATTATCACAGACTGCATAATTTATGCACAACTTAACCAGCAGATTAGATGTCTAGTGAGAGACCACCTCCTGGTTCATAAGATAATGTCTTTTCCCTGTATTTTCACACGGTAGAAGAAGCAAGGGAGTTTTCTAGGGCCTCTTTTATAAAGGCATTATTTCCATTGATCAAGACTCCATCCTCATAAACTAAACACTTCCTAAAGACCCCAACTCCGAAACCATTTCATTGTTCATTAGGCTTCAACATATGGATTTCAGGGGAACAAAACATTCAAACCATAGTATCATTCCATCATACAAGCATAGCTGCCTCACCAAAGTGCTGCCCAAGGATAAGAGAAATCTAGAATATGTGAAGGGAGATGGTGGGAAATTTTTCACCTAAAAGAGCAGTTGGAGCAGCAGGACTGGAACTTGTTTCTTAAAGACACTTGAACAGGATTGTGATGACTGACCCTTCTCTCTCAGATAAGAAATAAGAGCACCTTGTTTACAGACGTGTTCCCTCTTGTAGTACTGGGAGATGGTAATAGTGAAGGTATGAATAAATGTGAGTGGCACAGTAGATTGTATCAGACATCTCTGATTAACTATTTCAACCGCAGCCTTCTTTCTTTTATTGTATCTGTTGCCTAGCCTCCATTATTGTATTCCTAGATCCTGATAATACTAGGACCTCATAGTAATTGGATCTGAAAAAGATTTAGTTTTCTTAAGGGTATTCATTTCTGAATTGACAGTAATATACATCCTTTTCTAGGCATGAATTGTATCATGATTTAATTATATCAATAAACACTAATTTGAAAACAAATTTATAAAATACGATGTATGTCAGTACCTAAAAAGCATTTAAATATATTTGAGTAATTTGTCAATGTCATGCATTTAAATAGCAGAATTGAGGGATGAATTGACAGATTGAGGTTAACTATACATACTACTCGGAGAAGGCAATGGCACCCCACTCCAGTACTCTTGCCTGGAAAATCCCATGGGCGGAGGAGCCTGGTAGGCTGCAGTCCATGGGACTGAGAGACTTCACTTTCACTTTTCAGTTTCATGCATTGGAGGAGAAAATGGCAACCCACTCCAGTGTTCTTGCCTGGAGAATCCCAGGGACGGGGGAGCCTGGTGGGCTGCCACCTATGGGGTCGCACAGAGTCGGACACGACTGAAGTGACCTAGCAGCAGCAGCAGCAGCAGCAGCAGCATATATACTACTATTAATATATATAAAATAGATAACTAATAAAGACCAAATGTATAGCACAGAGGAGTTTATTCAATACTCTGTAATTTACTCGATACTCTGTAATGAGTGACATGGGAAAAGAATCTAGGAAAGAGTAGATATATGTATACATATAATGGACTCACTTTGATGTACAGCAGGAATTAACACAAAATTGTAAATCAACTATACTCCAGTAAAAATTAAAAAAAAAAAGTAGCAAAGTTAATATTTGAACTCACACTAATCTGATAACAACTTGTAAATTTTTGATTATTACTACATTCTATCTCTTAGTTTAAATGTCTATAAAATAGTACTGTGAAAATTAAAGAAATCATTCTCATTAGAGATAACAAAAGCATAGTAAAATATAATTTGTCTAAATTCAAAGAATAGGCATTTTTTGGAATCTTTGTGATTCTTAAATTATTAAGAAGAAATAATACATATGCAAAACAGCTTTTAGATAGACAATAATATGAACCTTCTCTACCATATATTGAAATTCTAATAATATCAACTATATTCTACAGTTATGGAATGGACAAATAAATTAATAGAATAGAATATTGAGTTGAATTCTATTGCATAACTGATAGTAACAAATGGATTCACCATCTTAATAACTATTCAAAACCTGTATCCATCAGTAATGGTTTCTGTAATCCAGTATATCAATTAACACACAAGCAGACTTATGGATTCTAAATGAATATATTGCTAGGAAATCCCATTTAACTCTGTCTTAACTCTAGGTTTAGGCAGTAGCAAAGCTATATTGAGGACTTCCCTGTAGCTCAAATGGTAAAGAATCTGCCTGCAATGTAGGAGACCAGCGTTCCATCCCTGGTTGGGAAGATCCTCCGGAGAAGGGAATGGCATTCCACTCTAGTATTCTTGCCTGGAGAATTTTACAGACAGAGAAGCCTGGTGGTACAGTCTGTGAGGTCTCAAAGTGTAAGACACGACTGAGCGACTAACAACACACACACACAAAACTAAATTGGGAAGCAAGGTCATGGTATTTTATAGTGTTATTTTCCTGCCTTTATGTGTGTTACATTTGGTTGTTTCACTCAGAAGCAAATTCATATGTGGCATTTTGTTTTGTGAAGTTGATATTATTAATTCACTTGATTATTCTGAGTAAATAAATAACATTTTGAAGAAATTTAAAATGTGTATCAGGTTGATTTTTTTCAAATTGATGTTTTAAGATTATGTGTTATCTATTTGGGTAATTATAAAAGTGTGTTCAATGTAACTACTCATATGTCAAATTCATCTACTGCTTGTGTATAGATGAATAAAAATAAAATACAAAAAGTGAAAATATTTCTAATATAATAGATAATAATCAGCATACAATATTCTCAACTTCTCAATCAACAAAATACTGTGTAAGAAGAAGCTCTTCTGTTTGTTGTTAGTATGAAAGCAGAACTATTTTGCATTTTAGAGGTTAAACATTTTTGCATAATCATTTTTATAGAAGCCACTGTGTTTTTTCTTTCCTCTTTTTTTTTCCTTCCCTCCTTCAATCCCTCCTTTCTTTCTTTTTTCCTTTCTTTGCCTGACTCCTTCCTCTTTCTCTTCTTGCCACTTTCTCTTTCTCTCCCCCTTCTTTCTCTTTTCTTCTTTCTTGTTCTTTTCTCTTTTCAACTGAATACATATACTTTCTCATCACTGTTGTTTAATTTTATCCTTATAAAACCAATTAATAATAATACTTTTAAAAACCCTTTTACTTGTCCAAGAGAATCACATCCCTAATATAAAGCAGACCCCTGTTTTCATGTCTGGAAAAAGAGCTTATATTTAACTAAGTAGGCAATATATTTAGGTTTCACTCTTTTCTCCTTTCTTTGTATTTCCCTCAAGTAATTAGGAGAACAGGGGTACTCTTTTCACAAAGCACCTGTATTTAATTGTAGGTTATTGCTTGTCCCACAGGAAGACATGAACAGCTGGATTAAAATAAACTGTAATGAAACAAGAAGAAGAAAAAAAGAAAGAGAACATTCTCATTTGGAGAATAATTTATGTTGCTTGAGGAGAAAATCCAACAAAATTAAATAGGAGCTCTGAGGCTAAATAATTTAGGTATTTTGGTTTTATCAATTTTTAAAAAATTTGTACCTCTGTCTTCCTCTGATTCCATCATGTTAACACTCTGAAGTAAAGATATTATTATCTGAAAGTCAATATCCTGAAATATATCAAAGCCTCAACTTAGAGAAAAAAACAAACTACTGTAGCTGACTGAGCTTTCAGTCTCCTGTTTATTAGGGGAACGGTTTCCCACACAGCCTTGGCTGCTATTCAGAGTCTACATTTAAATGTGTATAACTCAATAAGATCAAAGCACTTTGTCTTTTAGGAGAGGTTTACTTAGAAGATAAATTTTAACTTAAATTAAGGTGATATTTTTTTTTTCTTTTTTTGTCTTACTGTCTATATAAGGTTTTCATTGGCTCTTTGTGAAAGGTTATGAAATCCAGCCGGGCAAAAGGATAGGAAAAGTATGTACTTTTAAATTTCACTGTAACTGCTTTCTATCTTTAAAAGAGTGTTTTATGGAATATAAATTCTAACTAGAATATTACAAACACCATTCCAAAAATGCTTTTCTGCAATACTTGTATTGAATGTTCTCCCTGGTGGCTCAGCCAGTAAAGAATCTGCCTGCAATGGGGGAGATCTGGGTTGGATCCCTGGGTCAGAAAGATCCCTTGGAGAAGGAAATGGCTACCCACTCCAGTATTCTTGCCTGCAGAACTCTATGGACAGAGGAGCCTGAAGAGCTACAGTTCACGGGATTGTAAAAAGCTAGACAAGACCAAGTGACTAACATTTTCATTTTCTTTTCTGACTATACAACTACAGGTAGAGAAAAAATAATAAAACTAGAAATGAAGCCTAAACATAAACATGCAGTGTTGGGTAATATATAGGCACACACACATATAAAATTTCTGGAAAGTTCATTGCAGTTCTATAGTAACATAACATGAATTTATAATACAGGACTTTGAAATCTGAAGTTGACTCCCTTGCTGTATCACACTTATTTTTGGAAATATGCATATTGCCAATCTGAAAATATTGAATTTTATAACTTGAATTCACAATATAAAATAATATAAAATACCTAAATTGTAAAATTTAGAAATTATGAAATATCCAATATAAAGAACAATAATTGTAAGCCGGCCTGTGATCATTTGAGCCCTGGCAAGGCAGAGAGAATTTTGTCTTTATCTTATGTGGCACTTTGAGGACAGGCTCCTGTGCCTTCATGCAAAAGGTGCTAGGATTTGGCACCCTTTCAAATCAGTATTACAATGTGACAATCATTGCCTTTTCAGGATATGAAGAAATTAAAGCAAGGTATTAATAATGGATGTCTTCTGGATATTAAGGAAATTTGATGGACTTAATGGAAATGAATTTTTTAATTTGACATGACTAAAAGCAAATTATTGACCACTAATTTAATTTTTCTCAGCTATAGTTTTTATTTACCTTTTCTATGTTTTCTATAATCCACGGCTGCAGAAATGACTATTGTTTTATAAGTTAGTTTTATACATTGTAGTTAGCCAGTAAATAATTATCTATTAAGTTTTCTCTGGATATCATTTCCATAAAATCCATCTATATCTGCTATATGATATCTATACTTTGTATTCCTCTCTGTTCTGTTATTCTTGATTTTGCTTTGTCCAGGCTTCAGTTTTTTATAAAGTATATATTTGCTGTATTTCCCTTCTTAGTGTGCACCAGTATGCATATGATATTTATGCAATCATTTTCTAAAATCCATTTACTTTAGGTGTACTTTTTAAGTGCTTTTAAATTCAATCCATTACCTTTGGTTTACTTATTGATACTATTAGGCGTATTTATATACTAAGTTTCTTATTTCTTTTTTTTTTAAGTTAAATATTTTTTTCTTGATTTCTTTGTTTTTAAATTAATTTTTATTTTTTAGTTTGTTTTGCTTTACAATACTGTATTCATTTTGCTACACATTGACATGAATCAGCCACGAGTGTACATTCAACACATAAGCATCTTATTAATACTGGGCACTATTCAATCATTGTATAGATTCAAAAATATATTTATTGAAAGTATTTAAATGCATAAATATCTCCATAAGTTAAATTAAAGAGCCTGTATTTATGTCAAGAAAATGAGAATGGCAACAAAAAATAGAAAGCAAATGTTAAAAGTTTTGACAAAGAAAGAAAAAATTAAGTCAGTTTTATTGACTTTAAAACTGAGTTATTTCCCTTAAGCTTGAAATGGAAAATAAAATCAAAGATGAGTTGGTTCAAAAATGAAAAATTTGTGGATTTCTTGTTTTTGAAATTATCTCAGGATAAGAGATTTAGGAGTCCAATAAATGAGTGAAGTTTGGAGCCAAGCTCTTGGGTTTGAAACAAGTCTTTGCCAATTACTAGTTTTGAAATCTTAGAGAAAATAATAGCATCTAACTGATAAGGATGATACACCTGAAATTAAATATATAATATTTTATAAATTGCATATACAATATATATAATATATACATAATATGTTTAATATATATATTATATGTTTAGAATAGTGACTGGCACATGTGTTCAAGCCAAAATTATCATAGTCTTATCACTGATTTTATTAAGTGCTGAACTACTTGAGAAATTAGATAAAGCTCTAAGGCTTAGTAGAGATAAGTGTGTCTTTGTTGCAGAACAAGCTGACCTCAGAGGTTTTGGTTCATATTTGAAACAATTAAGTTTCCAAAAATTTAGTCTGGGAGCGAGACAGACTTCCTATCTTCTCATTGTCGGTGATGCATTAGGACAGATGTCCCTGTCACAGTTACAGGATTTACAGTTTAAAAAAAATTAGGAATAAAGGTACAGACAGGAACAGGAGAGCAATGAGCAGTGAGAAGAAAAGAAAAAGCTACACTTCATATTCTCTAGTCTCTTTTCTACACCCTAAAACAGCAAAATCATTCCAGCAACACTATAGCATAGGGAACTGAAGGGAATAAAAATGGAAAAGAACTTTACACTAAAAGAGCTCCCTTTTTAAAAATAAAATTTCTACAAGAAGGAAATAAGCCTCCTGACCTGCTCCAAAAAGCATTGAATCATTATATCCATTAAATGACAAATCAGGTAAAAATTGTATAGTAAAACAGACTTCCAATACACAGAACCTAATTCCAGACAGTCTTTGGGTTCTTCTTGATAGTTTTATGGAAGACTGAAAATTTGATTGAGATAGGGAAAATTTAGTAGAGATAAGGAATCAAGTAATCCCCTCCATATTCATTGAACAGATATGGAAGTACTACCATTGAGGATATAGAAACCATGGAAATAATGAGTATGATGCTGAAGATTTTCAGTACGCATAGGAATATGAAGAGATATAATTAACAAGTGTACAGATAATAAGTGTATAAATAACAAGGTACAGATAATAAGAGAGGTATTGGTGTAGCCCACTTCAGTGTTCTTGCCTGGAAAATCACATGGATAGAGCAGCCTGGCGGGCTGCATACAGTCCATGGAGTTGCAAAGAGTCAGACACACTGAGCAAACACGCACAAAAGGAATTCAGGACCGAGAGCACTCTGTGCTTGGGGGAAAAATTGGTAGGATAGATCTTAAAATAGTTAGATATTTTCAGGACCTGATTTTATGAGTCCAGTTCTTGAATCTCCTCATATCTAGTAAAAGCACTAAAATCTTTCATGGTGACAACTATTCCTCAAGAGATTAGCAGAAACACCTGGAAAAATATGTGCTTTATTGCATGTACTCTCCCTTCACCAAAATCATATATACTGACCATCCCACCCCCATCTCTTTGGAGCAGTTTCTCAGAACTATATGAAGTGCTTTATCCTGGGCTGCAGTTCTCATTTTGCTCAAATAAAACTTAATTCTCAACACATCTGGCATTTTTTTTAAGTCTACAGAAGTCACTGGTAAAGCTAAAGCTTTACTCATTATCTTAAAAACGCACATTTCACAGCTTAATTCAAAGGTCATAACATGTCTTAAATCACATGAATTACTGATGACAATTATAATAAGATGTGGTTCCTTTATTTAGTATTCATGGTCAATAATTTTTAGGTTATTTTTTCAGTTAGAAAATATTTAAGGATATGCAATGTCTAATTTTTTAAATTTTATTTTGTTTTACATTACATATTTAAATTTATATTTTAATATTTTGAAAATATTTGTTGCTATTAAGTGCAATTATTTAATTAAATTTTAATACAAATATAATTTTCATATGTGTATATGTTTATGTGACAAAATGCACATTTGTAATAAATTTGTGTGTATTCAAGAATATTTTAGATTTTAGAGGTTGACGAAGTTCAAGAAATTTTGAAAAGTTTATGCTTTTATCAGTCACTGCTTTTTGGTTCGGTAGCTATCAACTGTAATAGATATAACTTTGGATCTCTTTATTCCTTAGTTTCCTGATCAGTGAAATGGGGATAATTGTTGTTGTTGTTCAGTCACTCAGTCGTGTCCGACTCTGCGACCCCATGAATCACAGCACGCCAGGCCTCCCTGTCCATCACCAACTCCAGTTTGCCTTGGAAATGAACAGAGATCGTTCTGTCGTTTTTGAGATTGCATCCATGTACTGCATTTCGTACTCTTTTGTTGACCATGATGGCTATTCCACTTCTTCTAAGGGATTCTTGCCCACAGTAGTAGATATAATGGTCATCTGAGTTAAATTTACCCATTCCAGTCCATTTTAGTTCACTAATTCCTAGAATGTTGACTTTCACTCTTGCTGTCTCCTGTCTGGCCACTTCCAATTTGCCTTGATTCATGGACCTAACATTCCAAGTTCCTATGCAATATTGCTCTTTACATCATTAGACCTTCTATCATCATCACTTCCACAACTGGGTATTGTTTTTGCTTTGGCTCCATCCCTTCCTTCTTTCTGGAGTTATTTCTCCACTGATCTCTAGTGGCATATTGGGCACTTACTGACCTGAGGAGTTCCTCTTTCAGTATCCTATCATTTTGTGTTTTCATACTACATTAATACTGAAGTGGTTTGCCCATTCCCTTCTCCAGTGGACCACATTCTGTCAGACTTCTCCACCATGACCCATCCATCTTGAGTGGCCCCACATGGCATGGCTTAGTTTCACTGAGTTAGACAAGGTTATGGTCCATGTGATCAGATTGGCTAGTTTTCTGTGATTATGGTTTTGGTGTGTCTGCCCTCTGATGCCCTCTCACAACACCTACCATCTTACTTGGGTTTCTCTTACCTTGATCGTGGAGTATGTCTTCATGGCTGCTCCAGCAAAGCACAG
The DNA here is from genome assembly GCA_006408695.1 of Aepyceros melampus. NCBI lineage: Eukaryota > Metazoa > Chordata > Mammalia > Artiodactyla > Bovidae > Aepyceros > Aepyceros melampus. Next base: position 861,686 of record SJXQ01012565.1, read on the forward strand.
CCGCTGCTCCTTGCCTTGGACGAGGTGAATCTCCTCACAGCCGCCCCTCCTGACCTTGAATGTGGGGTAGCTCCTCTTGGTCCTCCTGCACCTGCGCAGCCACCACTCCTTGGATACATCCCTACATGACTACTGGAAAAACCATAGCTTTGACTAGATGGACCTTTGTTGGAAAAGTAATGTCTCTGCTTTTTAACCTGCTGTTTAGGTTGGTCATAACTTTTCTTCCAAGGAATAAGTGTCTTTTAATTTCATGGCTGCAGTCATGATCTGTAGTAATTTTGGAGCTCAAAAAAATAAAATCTGTCACTGTTTCCCTATCTATTTGTCATGAAGTGATGGGACTGGATGCCATGATCTTAGTTTCCCGAACACTGAGGTTTAAGCCAACTTTTTCACTCTCCTTGTTCACTTTCATCATGAGGCTCTTTAGTTCTTTTTCACTTTCTGCCCTAAGGGTGGTGTCATCTGCATATCTGAGGTTATTGATATTTCTCCCAGCAATCTTGATTCCAGCTGTCTTTCATCCAGTCCAGCATTTCTCATGATGTACTCTGCATATAAGTTAAGTAAGCAGGATGACAATAACAGCCTTGGCGTACTCCTTTCCCAATTTGGAACCAGTCTGTTGTTCCATGTCCAGTTCTACCTGTTGCTTCTTGACCTGCAGACAGATTTCTCAGGAGGCAGGTCAGGTGGTCTGGCATTACCATCTCTTTCAGAATTTTCCACCTCTTTCAGAATTTTCCACAGTTTCTTTCTTTCTTTTTTTTTTTTGTGATCCACACAGTCAAAGGCTTTGGCATAGTCAATAAAGCAGAAGTAGATATTTTTCTGGAACTCTCTTGCTTTTTTGATGATCCAGTGGATGTTGGCAATTTGATCTCTGATACCTCTGCCTTTTCTAAATGCAGCTTGAACGTCTGGGAAAAAAATGGGAAAATTGCTATTATACTAGTTAAAAAAACATGAAAACTATTAAAAATGATTCAAGAACTATTCTTAAAGCAAAATGGTTTATAAATATTCATAATCACTTCTATTAAGCCGCATCTCTTGCTGTACCATTTCGACAGATGTGCTGTCAAAATGTCCTGTTAATAGAATCACAGATTTTGCCCAGTCTGTTCTGTTGGTCAGGGAGATGAACTCCATGTTTTTTTTTTTTTTTGGCCAGAACACAGTAGGCATGTGAGATCTTAGTTCCCAAACCAGGGATTGAACCTGTGGCCCCTGAAGTGGATGTACAGAGTCTATAACTACTGGACTGCCAAGGAAGTCTCAATATAGGATTTCTTGATTAAACAGTCCTTGATAATTTTTTATTTATAATGGATAAAGTGAAAATAGCTACGGGAAATTTTGAACTGAATTTTACTTTTTGTTTTGTTAACCATGAGAGGTCATAGAGTGGTATCAGAAGTAGTAGGAAAAGCACATAATCAATTTGCAAAGCATCTTTTTTAGAAAGAAACAAACACCCAGTCTGTTGTTCTTTCATGCTCCTATGAAATATGAACATCCGATTCAGCATATGCCAATGTATTTCGCATCTAGTGTTGTATAAAAAACTACCTTAAACCTTACCAGCTTAAAACAATAAACATATTATTGTTTCACAGTTTCTGTGGGTCAGAAATCTGTGAAAGGCTTAAGTGGGTGGTGTTGTTCAAAGTTTCTCATGTGGCTTCAATCAAGGTGTCTGCCAGGGCTGGAGTCATCTGAATCTTAACTGGATCTGGAGAATCTGTTTGGCTGACAGTCACAGCTGTTGGCAAGAGCCTTCAGTTACTCTCCATATGGGTCCTCCATAGGATTTTTCATGACATGGTTTCCACCAGAGTGAGTGGTCTAAGAGACAGAAAAATGGCAGGGAGAGGGAGTGAAGGGCATGAAGACAGAGGAGAGGAAACAGTTCCTAGAACAGAAGCTGTAATTCCTAATAATCTAAATTTGGAAGTAACATGCCGTCACACAGACGAACCCGGGTACAGAATGGGAAGGGACTCCACAAAGGTCTGACACCATGACATGGGGGATCATGGGAATTATAGTAATTCTGGCTATGGCAGTGTGTCTTCTGGCCCCCACTGATTCACCTCCTCTCCTACTCTTACCTCCTCCCATGGCCCTCATTGCAGGGACCGGAATCTCATCATCTAAGTCAGGTACAGGTGTGGATGAGGCTCCTTGGGTGTATTTTCTTAGGTATAATTACCTAGATCTGTAATTTGTGAACTAAACTGACAAGAATCTATCCCTCTCAGTGTTACTCAGTCATAAAAAGGAGTGAAATAATGCCATTTTCAATGACATGAATGGACCTAGAGATTGTCATACTGAGTGAAAAAAGTCAAACAGAGAAGGACAACTATTGTATGTGAGCATGCATGCTAAGTCACTTCAGTTGTGTCCAACTCTGTGATACTATGGACTGTAGCCTGCCAGGCTCCTCTGTCCTTGGAATTCTCCCGGCCAGAACACTGAAGCGAGCTGCCATGCCCTCCTCCAGGGGACCTTCCTGACCCAGGGACTGAACCCACGTCTCTTATGACTCTGGGTTTGGCAGGCAGATTCTTTACCACTAGCGACACCTGGGAAGCCCCCAACTATTGTCTATTGTATGAATATGCTTATCTGTGGAATCTAAAAAAATATAGTACAAATAAATTTATTTACAAAACAAATAGAATTACAAATGTAGAAAACAATCTTATGGTTACAGGAGGGAGTATGGTGGGGAGAAATAAATTGGGAGATTGGAATTGGCATATACAGACTACTATATATAAAATAGATAACTAATAAGGACCTACTGTATAGCACTGGGTATTCTACTCAATACTCTGTAATGACCTATATGGGAAAATAATCTAAAAAAGAGTGGATTTATGTACATGTATAACTGATTCACTTTGCTATACAGCAGAAAGTAACACAATATTTTAAATCAACTATACTTCAATAAGCTTCCCTGGTGGCTCAGATGGTAAAGAATCTGCCTGCAATGTGGGAGACCTGAATTCAATCCCTGAGTCAGGAAGATCCCCTGGAGAAGGTACTGGCAACCCACTTGCCTGGTGAATCCCCTGGACAGAGGAGCCTGGCAGACCATGGGGTTGCACAGAGTCAGACATGACTGAGTAACTACTTGATGATGATGATGTTACTCCAATAAAAATTAGAAAAAAAAAATCATCCCTCACACACAATGATCACTCATTGAAAGGCACAAGATACCTGCTATAGACATTCTAGTATACAGAAAAGGGGAGTGGGGAGTCACTGATCAGAGCAGTTATAAAATCCAGTCAGACATATCAGAAGTGTCTTGATTAGGTTGCCAGGCCTAGAAATACTTCATTGTGGCTCTCCATGCCTTTCTCTGGGCTCCTGGCATTGCCCTCTGAGAAATCCTTCCTTTTTCATAACACATAGTGTGTGTTTGCAGCTGAGCAATTTTCTCAGCCGCTTCCTTCCAGTGAAATTTTGTAGTCCAGAGTCTACTTTTCATATTGTACTGTTTCTGTCCCTCTCAGGCCAACCTCATAACGTTTCTGAGTGTAATTCTTTTAAAGATTGTGGATTTTCCATGAACCTTATTAAGTCGAACTGTTAGAGAAAAGCCATATCTACAAATCCTTTCAATGTAGCCAATCTCTTCCTTGAGCTTTTTCTGAGAAGGCTGAGGAACAATAATACACTTAAACTTTCCAGAGGCCCCTTTTTTTTTTTTAATTTTAAATTTTTATTTATGGTTGTGCTGAGTCTTTGTTGTTGCATGTGGGCTTTCTCAAGTTGTGGTGAGTGGGGACCACTCTCTAGCTGTGAAGTGCAGGTTTCCCATTGTGGTGGCTTCTCATTGTGGGGCATGAGATCTAGGGTGCTTGAGCGGGCTCTAGAATATGGACTCAGTAGGTGTGGTACATGGGCTTAGTTGCCACTTGGCATTTAGGATCTTCTTGGACCAGGGATCGAACTAGTGTCCCCTGCATTACAAGGTGGATACTTAACCTCTGGACCACCAGGGAAGTCCCAAGAGGCCCTATTGTTTGATTGAGAGCATCTGTGATACACACTTTAAATCTCCTCAGTGTTTTTCTGATTAGATCACCCTCAGAAGAAACACTTTGATGATCCTGAAGTCTAAACAAAAGACCATTCAGGCCTTATTTTCTTACTAGACCCATTTATTTTTCCTTTAGCAGTGCCTTGGAATTGTCCATTGCTTGGAAGACATTTCTTAATTTTAGGATCATTTGTCATCCCGAAAAGCTAAGAAGTTTCAAAAACATTGATTTCTGGCTCTGGTTCCTTTGTGTTTAATAATTCTTCCTTAGTTTATTTCTCTCCTCTTGCATTCTACTGTAAACAGCAAAAGAAGGCAGGTGGCACTTTTTAACACTGTTGTTGGAAACCTCTTATGTCACCTTGTTCATTATACTTTATACTTTTTATATAACTACATGCAACAGTGTTGCTGAGGTTTCTGCTATTAAAATGCAAAGTTCTCCTTGATTCTGGGTTCCAGTAACTGTTACTTCACTTCCTTGTAAGCCTTCATTCACTGCCTTATCAAACACTACCAGGCATCTATTAATAGCTACTTTAATGCACTTTAGGTGTTCATTAATGCCATCTTCAGTGCCCATTGCCCAGTTTCTAAGCCACTCCCCATTTTAGATTTTTGTTATAGTAGCATCCCATTTCCAGATACCAAAACTATACTAGCCATCAATTGTGTAATAAATTACTCTTAAATATAACAACTTTAAATAACAAATATTTCTTATTTCACAGTTTTCAAAGGCAGCTTGGAGCAGCTTAGCTGGATAGTTCTGACTCAGGATCTCTCATGTGGTTTTAGTTGAGCTATTGGCAGGGCTGCAGTCTATGGAGGCTTGGGTGGGGTTTGGGGTTCCATTTCTAACTCATTCCAATGGCTTTTGGCAAGAGACTTCTGTTCCTCCTTACATGGGCCTCTCCACAGGGCTCCTTATGACATGGCTTCCCCAGAGTAAATGATCCAGGAGAGAAAAAGCGCATTCCCAAGGAGAAAACTACAGATTTTTTTAATACTCTAGGCTCAGAAGTGGGTACCATTACATTTACTATATCCACATCATTAGAAATTAGTCATTAAAGCTAACCTACACTCAAAGGGAAGGAGATTAAGTTTTACCTCCTGAAGGGAGAAGGTTCAAAGAATTTTGAGGCATACTTTCAAAATCACCACAGGCAACATGCTGACGAGGAAAGACAGTTTTAGATGGTTTTAATTTCTTTGATTCCCAGTAGTCTGATTTTAAGATATAAAGTATCTTAAAGTAACCCAATCCCCTAAAAAAGAAGACTTAAGTAATATTAACTATATGAAGGTATTAAAGCAATTGGTTATTAAATTTCACAATCTATTAATAGTTGTGGAAAAAAGAAAAGGAAAAAGAAATCTTGCATGTGTAGCTAATTTATAAAGCATTGACATAAATGAATTGAGCATGTTCTTCTATGAGTAAAAATTGGGCAACTCCTACTGATGGCTTTATCTTGTGGTTCAGATTTGTGGTTAAATAATATGTGGTGAGAAGGGTTTAATAATTTATCTTGCCATTATATATACTTCCTCTTTGTTAACTTCTAGTTAACTTGAATAATCAATCCACTTGAATCTAAATTAGTCTTTTTAGAGAAAACTAAGAATTTGAAAAAATATATAATAAAGATTTAAAAGCCACAATTAAATACTATTACCATTATGGAATAGATATAGTTGTACTTCTTAGAGAGCTACAGAATTGTTATAGAACCCTGCCAATTGTAATTTTCATTCATTCACCTTTTATATTTTTCTACATAGATGCAGAGTAGGGTAGTGTTAGTTCAGTTAATATAGGTTGGAATCATATTTAATGATCATAAAGGTTGGAATGGTTCTGGAACAGTTATGTTTCCATACACTGTTCTTTTAGGAATTGGAGATCACTAGGAGAATTGGAGAAAGAAGTTTATTCTACTCTTTCCTAATATATCCACATGAGCTGTTGTATTCAACATCAGGTCCTAAAAATAGGAAAGAGAATTATATATTAAATAGAGTTGGCAAACAGGAAAAAACACTGCCATTCATTACCTCTTTTTCTTAATTTTCCCTCCTTGTCCCTGAACCGAAAATTGTACAGAATTTGGAATGGCTAAAGATAGGAGAAGGCAATGGCACCCCACTCCAGTACTCCTGCCTGGAAAATCTCATGGACGGAGGAGCCTGGTGGGCTGCAGTCCATGGGGTCGCTGAGAGATGGACATGCCTCAGTGACTTCACTTTCACTTTTCACATTCATGCCTTGGAGAAGGAAATGGCAACTCACTACAGTGTTCTTGCCTGGAGAATCCCAGGGATGGCAGAGCCTGGTAAGCTGCCATCTACGGGGTCGCACAGAGTCAGACATGACTGAAGCGACTCAGCAGCAGCAGCAGCAGTAGTGATGAAGATGATGTTAGTAATTTCTCTTATAACTCTGGAAGGCCATAGATCTCGAAACCTTGAAATCAATGCATTCTGTATTTCATATCTCCCTCTTGTGGCCAAAACTTAATCTTCTGGCATAATTTCTGCTTTTCACGGACCTCTTCCAAAGTTACATCAAAAACAAGGGATTATTTCTCACCATTTACTTATTCCTACAGTCAACTTATTAGAAGTAGGAACCTAATTTCTATGATTCATCTACTTTATGTGTTCAGCAGTTATAGAAATCAAGATATTCTTGTCAATACTAAATGGTTGGATTGTTGCTGTTGCCCTGTTGTAGCTGGAATCCATACAAGACTTCAAGGCCTGTTCTATTTTTGTTTCCTCAGTGCATGATAATTATAGGCAGAAATTTAAGAAATTCCTGAATATGTATGTTGACAAAGTCATACTCTTATAGAAGATGATAAAATGAATAAAATCTCAATAATTTCCGTGATTATGATATTTGGGTATAAAGAACAATTTGCAACTACCAGAAATAGATAATGCCATTAGAAAAGTAAATTAGAAAAGTATTAGAAAATACATGTGATGGTGATTTGTAACAGTAATGAAAGAGGAACTTCTTAAGCAGCAAACTGAAAAAGCTGTAGTGTGCTCATTTAAAAATAGATTTCTATGATTATCATAGCAGGTGCTGTTTATCATCATTAGCATTTTGTCATATAAAAAATTTAAATAAACTCATACGTTCCATGGCACTACTAAAATAAAACTAAAGGAATACTTTCCCCATATTTTTCCATATTTCCATTTTTAAAATAAAAAATAGAATTAAGTATGACAATTCAGAAAAATGAGCAAATTATAAGTATTCAGCTCAATAAACTATCATCAAGTAAGCACATGAGGCTTAGCAACCAGGCTAAGAGACAGAGTATTGTCTTCATTCCTCTCTTAATCAACGTTTCCTTCCTTCTTTCCAAGAAGCATACATTATTCTGACTTCTAGCATCATTCTGGCTGTTTTAAAACTTTACAGGAAAGTAGTTACAAAGCATGTATTCTTCAGTTTTTGGTTGCTTTTGCTCAATGTTAAATTTGAGAGTCATCAGTGTTGCGGTGAGCTACAGTTTTAAAATTTTAATGGTTATATTCAGTTCAGTTCAGTTCAGTCGATCAGTTGTGTTCGACTCTTTGCGACCCCATGAATCGCAGCACGCCAGGTCTCCCTGTCCATCACCATCTCCCGGAGTTCACTCAGACTCATGTCTATCGAGGCCGTGATGCCATCCAGCCATCTCATCCTCGGTTGTCCCTTTCTCCTCCTGCCCCCAATCCCTCCCAGCATCAGGGTCTTTTCCATGAGTCAACTCTTCGCATGAGGTGGCCAAAGTACTGGAGCTTCAGCTTTAGCATCATTTCTTCCAAAGAAATCCCAGGGTTGATCTCCTTCAGAATGGACTTGCAGTCCAAGGGACTCTCAAGAGTCTTCTCCAACACCACAGTTCAAAAGCATCAATTCTTTGGTGCTCAGCCTTCTTCACAGTCCAACTCTCACATTCATACATGACCACAGGAAAAACCATAGCCTTGACTAGATGGACTTTAGTTGGCAAAGTAATGTCTCTGCTTTTAAATATACTATCTAGGTAGGTCATAACTTTTCTTCCAAGGAGTAAGCGTCTTTTAATTTCATGGCTGAAGTCACCATCTGCAGTGATTTTGGAGCCCCCCAAAATAAAGTCTGACACTGTTTCTACTGTTTCCCCATCTATTTCCCACGAAGTGATGAGACCAGATGTCATGATCTTCGTTTTCTGAATGTTGAGCTTTAAGCCAATTTTTTCACTCTCCACTTTCACTTTCATCAAGAGGCTTTTTAGTTCCCCTTCACTTTCTGCCATAAGGGTGGTGTCATCTGCATATCTGAGGTTATTGATATTTCTCCCGGCAATCTTGATTCCAGCTTGTGTTTCTTCCAGTCCAGCGTTTCTCATGATGTACTCTGCATAGAAGTTAAATAAGCAGGGTGACAGTATACAGCCTTGACGTACTCCTTTTCCTATTTGGAACCAGTTTGTTGTTCCATGTCCAGTTCTAACTGTTGCTTCCTGACCTGCATACAGATTTCTTAAGAGGCAGGTCAGGTAGTCTGGTATTCCCATCTCTCTCAGAATTTTCCATCGTTTATTGCGATCCACACAGTCAAAGCTTTGGCATAGTCAACAAAGCAGAAATAGATGTTTTTCTGGAACTCTCTTGCTTTTTCCATGATCCAGCGGATGTTGGCAATTTGATCTCTGGTTCCTCTGCTTTTTCTAAAACCAGCTTGAACATCAGGAAGTTCATGGTTCATGTATTGCTGAAGCCTGACTTGGAGAATTTTGAGCATTACTTTACTAGCATGTGAGTTGAGTGCAATTGTGCGGTAGTTTGAGCATTCTTTGGGATTGCCTTTCTTTGGGATTGGAATGAAAACTGACCTTTTCCAGTCCTGAGGCCACTGCTGAGTTTTCCAAATTTGCTGGCATATTGAGTGTAGCACTTTCACAGCATCATCTTTCAGGATCTGAAATAGCTCCACTGGAATTCCCTCACCTCCACTAGCTTTGTTCGTAGTGATGCTTTCTAAGGCCCACTTGACTTCACATTCCAAGATGTCTGGCTCTAGATTAGTTACCACATCATCATGATTATCTGGGTCGTGAAGATCTTTTTTGTACAGTTCTTCCATGTATTCTTGCCACCTCTTCTTAATATCTTCTGCTTCTGTCAGGTCCAGACCATTTCTGTCCTTTATCAAGCCCATTTTTGCATGAAATGTTCCCTTGGTATCTCTAATTTTCTTGAAGAGATCTCTAGTCTTTCCCATTCTGTTCTTTTCCTCTATTTCTTTGCATTGATTGCTGAAGAAAGCTTTCATATCTCTTCTTGCTATTCTTTGGAACTCTGCATTCAGATGCTTATATCGTTCCTTTTTTCCTTGGCTTTTCACCTCTCTTCTTTTCACAGCTATTTGTAAGGCCTCCCCAGCCAGCCATTTTCTCCTTTTTTGCATTTCTTTTCTATGGGGATGGTCTTGATCCCTGTCTCCTGTACAAAGTCACGAACCTCCATCCATAGTTCATCAGGCACTCTACCTATCAGATAGACCCTTAAATCTATTTCTCACTTCCACTGTATAATCATAAGGGATTTGATTTAGGTCATACCTGAATGGTCTAGCGGTTTTCCCTACTTTCTTCAATTTAAATCTGAATTTGGCAATAAGGAGTTCATGATCTGAGCCACAGTCAGCTCCTGTTCTTGTTTTTGTTGACTGTATAGAGCTTCTCCATCTTTGGCTGCAAAGAATATAATCAATTTGATTTTGGTGTTGTTTGATTTCGGTGTTGACCGTCTGGTGATGTCCATGTTTATTCAATTTTATGAATGTGTACTATCTGATAACCATAATGGTGGGATCACTCATCTAGAGCCAGACATCCTGGAATGTGAAGTCAAGTGGGTCTTAGGAAGCATCACTATGAACAAAGTTAGTGGAGGTGATGAAATTCCATTTGAACTATTTCAAAGCCTAAAAGATGATGCTGTGAAAGTGCTGCACTTGATATGCCAGCAAATTTGGAAAACTCAGCAGTGGCCACAGGACTGGAAAAGGTCAGTTTTCATTCCAATCCCAAAGAAAGGCAATGCCAAAGATTGCTCAAACTAGAGCAATGAACTATTTCAAAGCCTAAAAGATGATGCTGTGAAAGTGCTGCACTTGATATGCCAGCAAATTTGGAAAACTCAGCAGTGGCCACAGGACTGGAAAAGGTCAGTTTTCATTCCAATCCCAAAGAAAGGCAATGCCAAAGATTGCTCAAACTAGAGCACAATTGCACTCATCTGACACACTAGTGAAGTAATGCTCAAAATTCTCCAAGCCAGGCTTTAACAGTACGTGAACTGTGAACTTCCAGATGTTCAAGTTGGATTTAGAACAGGCAGAGGAACCAGAGATCAAACTGCCAAAATCCACTGGATCATCGAAAAAGTGAGAGAGTTCCAGAAAAACATCTATTTCTGTTTTATTGATTGTGCCAAAGCCTTTGACAAAATGTGGTCCACTGGAGAAGAAAATAGCAAACCACTTCAACATTCTTGCCTTGAGAACCCCATGAACAGTATGAAAAGGCAAAAAGGGAGTACACTGAAAGATAAACTCCCCTGGTTGGTAGATGCCTAACATGCTACTGGAGACCAGTGGAGAAATAACTCCAGAAAGAATGAAGAGACAGAGTCAAAGCAAAAACAACACCCAGTTGTGGATGTGGCTGCTGATGGAAGCAAGGTCTGATGCTGTAAAGAGCAATAATGCATAGGAACCTGTAATGTTAGGTCCATGAATCAAGGCAAATTGGAAGTGGTCAGTCAGGAGATAGCAAGAGTGAACATCGACATTTCAGGAATCAGTGAACTAAAATGGACTAGAATGAGTGAATCAGATGACCATCATATCTACTATTGTGGGCAAAAATCCCTTAGAAGAAATGGAGTAGCCATCATAATCAATAAAGGAGTCCAAAATGCAGTACTTCGATGCAATCTCAAAAATGACAAAACAATCTCTGTTTCCAAGGCAAACCATTCAATATCATGATAACCCAAGTCTAAGCCCTGACCAGTAATGCTGAAGAAGCTGAAGTTGAACTGTTCTATGAAGACCTACAAGACCTTCAGAATTCACACCTAAAAAAGATGTCCTTTTCATTATAGGGGACTGGAATGCAAAAGTAGGAGGTCAAGAAACACCTGAGTACAGAATGAAGCAGGGCAAAGGCTAAAAGAGTTTTGCCAAGAGATTGCACTGGTCATAGCAAACACCCTCTTCCAACAAACAAGAGACGACTCTACACATGGAGATCACCAGATGGTCAACACCGAAATCAGATTGATTATATTCTTTGCAGCCAAAGATGGAAAAACCCTATACAGCCAGCAAAAACAGACTGGGAGCTGACTGTGGCTCAGATCATGAACTCCTTATTGCCAAATTCAGACTTAAATTGAAGAAAGTAGGGAAAACCACTAGGCGATTCAGGTATGACCTAAATCAAATCCCTTACGATTATACAGTGAAAGTGAGAAATAGATTTAAGGGACTAGATCTGACAGACAGAGTGCCTGATGAACTATGGATGGAGATTTGTGACATTGTACAGGAGACAGGGATCAAGACCATCCCCAAGAAAAAGAAATGCCAAAAAGGAAATGTTTGTCTAAGGAGGCCTTAAAAATAGCTGTGAAAAGAAGAGAAGCATAAAGCAAAGGAGAAAGGAAAGATATACCCATTTGAATGCAGAGTTCCAAAGAATAGCAAGGAGAAATACGAAAGCCTTCTTCAGTGATCAGTGCAAAGAAATAGAGGAAAACAATAGAATGGGAAAGACTAGAGATCTCTTCAAGAAAATTAGAGATACCAAGGGAACATTTCATGCAAAGATGGGCTCAATAAAGGACAGAAATGGTATGGATCTAACAGAAGCATAAGATATTAAGAAGAGGTGCCAAGAATACACAGAAGAACTGAACAAAAAAGATCTTCACGACCCAGATAATCATGATGGTGTGATCACTCACCTAGAGCCAGATATCTGGGACTGTGAAGTCCAGTGCGCTTTAGGCAACATCATTACAAACAAAGCTAGTGGAGGTGATGGAATTCCCATTGAGCTATTTCAAGTCCTAAAAGATGATGCTGTGAAAGTGCTGCACTCAATATGCCAACAAATTTGGAAAACTCAGCAGTGGCCACAGGACTGGAAAAGTTCAGTTTCATTCCAATCCCAAAGAAAGGCAATGCCAAAGAATGCTCAAACTACTGCACGATTGCACTCATCTCACACACTAGTAAAGCAATGCTCAAAATTCTCCAAGTCAGGCTTCAGCAATACGTCAACCGTGAACTTCCTGATCTTCAAGCTCGTTTTAGAAAAGTCAGAGCGATCAGATTAGCAACATCCGCTGGATCATGGAAAAGCAAGAGAGTTCCAGAAAAACATCTATTTCTGCTTTATTGACTATGCCAAAGCCTTTGACTGTGTGGATCACAACAAACTGTGAAAAATTCTGAAAGAGATGGGAATACCAGACCACATGAACTGGCTCTTGAGAAATCTGTGTGCAGGTCAGGAAGCAACAGTTAGAACTGGACATGGAACAACAGACTGGTTTCAAATAGGAAAAGGAGTACGTTAAGCCTGTTATATTGTCACCCTGCTTATTTAACTTCTATGCAGAGTACATCTTGAGAAACTCTGGGGATGAAGCAGAAGCTGGAATCAAGATTGCCGGGAGAAATATCAATAACCTCAGATATGCAGATGACACCACCCTTATGACAGAGCCTGTTATATTGTCACCCTGCTTATTTAACTTCTATGCAGAGTATATGTTGAGAAACTCTGGGGATGAAGCAGAAGCTGGAATCAAGATTGCCGGGAGAAATATCAATAACCTCAGATATGCAGATGACACCACCCTTATGACAGAAAGTGAAGAAGAGCTATAGAGCCTCTTGATGAAAGTGAAAGAGGAGAGTGAAAAAGTTGGCTTAAAACTCAACATTCAGAAAGCTAAGATCCAGTCCCATCACTTCATGGGAAACAGTGGAAACAGTGACAGACTTTATTTTTTTGAGCTCCAAAATTACTACAGATGCTGACTGCAGCCATGAAATTCAAAGACACTTTTTCCTTGGAAGAAAAGTTATGACCAAGCTAGATAGCAGAGACATTACTTTTCCAATAAAGGTCCACCTAGTCAAAGCTATGGTTTTTCCAGTAGTCATGTATGGATGTGAGAGTTGGACTAAGAAAGCTGCTGCTAAGTCACTTCATTCGTGTCCGACTCTGTGCGACCCCATAGACGACAGCCCTACCAGGCTCCTCTGACCCTGGGATTCTCCAGGTAAGAACACTGAGTTCAGTTCAGTTCAGTTCAGTCGCTCAATCATGTCTGACTCTTTGAGACCCCAGGAATTGCAGCAACCCAGGCCTCCCTGTCCATCACCAACTCCTGGAATTCACTCAGAGTTGCATCCATTGAGTCCGTGATGCCATCCAGCCATCTCAACCTCGGTCGTCCCCTTCTCCTCCTGCCCCCAATCCCTCCCAGCATCAGGAGTCTTTTCCAATGAGTCAACTCTTCACATGAGGTGGCCAAAGTACTGGAGCTTCAGCTTTAGCATCATTCCTTCCAAAGAAATCCCAGGGTTGATCTCCTTCAGAATGGACTTGCAGTCCAAGGGACTCTCAAGAGTCTTCTCCAACACCACAGTTCAAAAGCATCAATTCTTCTGCGTTCAGCCTTCTTCACAGTCCAACTCTCACATCCATACGTGACTACTGGAAAAACCATAGCCTTGAAGATGGACCTTAGTCGGCAAAGTAATGTCTCTGCTTTTGAATATGCTATCTAGGTTGGTCATAACTTTTCTTCCAAGGAGTAAGCGTCTTTTAATTTCATGGCTGCAGTCACCATCTGCAGTGATTTTGGAGCCCCCCAAAATAAAGTCTGACACTGTGTCCACTGTTTCCCCATCTATTTCCCATGAAGTGATGGGACCAGATGTCATGACCTTCATTTTCTGAATGTTGAGCTTTAAGCCAATTTTTTCACTCTCCACTTTCACTTTCATCAAGAGGCTTTNAATGTCTCTGCTTTTGAATATGCTATCTAGGTTGGTCATAACTTTTCTTCCAAGGAGTAAGCGTCTTTTAATTTCATGGCTGCAGTCACCATCTGCAGTGATTCTGGAGCCCCCCAAAATAAAGTCTGACACTGTTTCTACTGTTTCCCCATCTATTTCCCATGAAGTGATGGGACCAGATGCCATGATCTTCGTTTTCTGAATGTTGAGCTTTAAGCCAACTTTTTCACTCTCCTCTTTCACTTTCAACAAGAGGCTTTTTAGCTCCTCTTCACCTTCTGCCATAAGGGTGGTGTCATCTGCATATCTGAGGTTATTGGTATTTCTCCCAGCAATCTTGATTCCAGCTTGTATTTCTTCCAGTCCAGTGTTTCTCATGATGTACTCTGCATATAAGTTAAATGAGCAGGGTGACAATATACAGTCTTGACGGACTCCTTTTCCTATTTAGAACCAGTCTGTCGTTCCATGTCCAGTTCTAACTGTTGCTTCCTGACCTGCATACAGATTTCTCAAGAGGCAGGTCAGGTGGTCTGGTATTCCCATCTCTTTCAGAATTTTCCACAGTTTATTGTGATCCACACAAAGACTTTGGCATAGTCAATAAAGCATAAATAGATGCTTTTCTGGAACTCTCTTGCTTTTTCCACGATCGAGCGGACGTTGGCAATTTGATCTCTGGTTCCTCTCCTTTTTGGTGTATACCAAAGTCTGTATACACATGGGGCTTCCCTCGTGGCTCAGATGGTAAAGAATCCACCTGGAGGACAGGAAACCCAAGTTCCACCTCTGAGTTGAGAAGCTCCCCTGGAGAATGGAGAAGGGAATGGCTACCCACTCCAGTATTCTTGTCTGGAGAATTCCAAGGACAGAGAAGCTGGATGGGCTACAGTCTGTGGGGTTGCAAAGAGTTGGCCATGACTGAGCAGCTAACACACACATACACACGCTATATATTACGTGACTCAGTTATATATATAATATATATACGTGTTCTTTTTCATATTATACTCTTTCCCATTGTGGTCAATCATGGAATATTGACTACAGTCCCCTGTGCTGTGCGACAGGACCCTGGTGTTTCGTCATCCCCTATAATACTTTGCCTCTGCTGGTCTCAGACTCCTAGTCTGTCCCTCCCCCAGCCCCTCCCACTTGACAGCCACAAGTCTGTTTTCTATGTCTGTGAGTCTGTTTCCTGGATAAGTTCATTTATGTCATATTTTACAGGCCACACATAAGTGTGGTATGTATCATTCTTTCTCTGACTTACGTCACTTAGTGTGATAATCTCTAGACCCATCCATGCCGCTGCAGATGGCATTGTTTCATTCTTTTTTTATGACTGAGTAATATTCCACTGTATCTGTGTACCATGTCTTCTTTATCCATTCATCTGTCAGTGGACACTGAGTTTGTTTCCATGTCTTGGCTGTTGTGAATGGTGCCACTGTGAGCACAGGTTAGCATGAATCTTTTTGAATGAGAGTTTTCTTCTGACATAGGCCCTGGAGGTAGGATTGCTGGGTTCTATGGCAACTCTATTTTTATCACACATTGTCCTTGAAGCCCCTCCCACTACAGTTCCCACGGGCAGGGATAACTTCCGCTGGGTTCTATAGCCCTGAATGTTGCTTCCATCCTGGGTCCTGCAGTCAACCAAGCAGGTATCAGCCTGCCAGATATACTATCTAAAGCCTGAAGGGGTTGCTGGGTCTCCAGTATGCCCCCTGCCTGTGGGGGATCTGGCCCGGGGCAGCGCTGAGAACAACCCCTGGCTCTGGCACAGTGCCCCTTGCTGTCACTCAGGCTCCCTGGGCACTTTTCATCCTCTTAAAATGCTGCTCACAGGAGGCAGGGCTTTGCCTTCGAAGGCTGCTCTTTCATGTTAAATCACCTGGAAGCAGCTTGAATATTGATAGCTGTTATTGCAGAAACCTAGAACATGACACAGATTTTTTTTTTCATCCCTGTTTTGGAGGCAGCCTTTACTAGGAAACCCTCTTGGCAAACACCTGTCACATCCCTGCCCGTGGGTCCTCAGCTTGGGTTCAGGTCACAGATAGAGCAGGGGTTCAGGTGCTTGTTTGCAAGCAACAGAAATGAACACAGCTGGCTTGAAACCCAGAAAGGCATTTGCTGGGAGGGTGTTGGGCAGTGCACAGATAGATGGAGAGCTGAAGACCCCGGCTTCACAGGGGCTGCTGCATAGAACTAGGGGGGCGGCAGTGAACAGATGGCCTCTGCCAGGAACAGTGGTAGCTGGGCACTGGGGCTCAGGGCAGGGGCTCAGCTGGTGATCCTGGCATTACCGCTACTATGCTGGAGGGGGACGTTCCAAAGGCCAAGTGTGGTGCTACTGCAGGAGGGGAATGGGTGTGGGCAGGGAAACACGCGTGCGTCCACGCTGTTCTCTGACGCTGTAAGAATCGCCTTCCATGAGTCTCCACTCTGGAAATACTCTAGCATTTAGGTGGAGATTCATGCAGCATTCCTGCAGGAGTCCTATGGAGACATCCAGCAAGGAAAGACTTGAGGAGCACCATCCAGGGTCTCTCCTAAGGCGTCCCACCAATGCACACAGCTTGAGGGAGCTGGTTGATCCCACAGAATCAGTCTCAGGGGCTGAGTGGGCTCAGAGTGCATGTCAGCACATTTCCTTGGTGGCTTTCCTGTAAATTTCATCTTGGACCCAGTTTGCCCTTGAGGCTTTTTGATTTCTAGAGCAGTGTGCTGGCTACTCTCTGATGCTATAAGAATCGCCTTCCACAAGTCTCCACTTGTGAAGACAGCGGACTGAAGATGGGGAGGTATGATGGGACAGGAGAGGACCTAAAGAGAGTGGGCACACTTGGGCCAGCAATCGGGGGGCCCTTCACGGTGGCCAAAGCAGTTTTTTCTACTGGTAGCAAAAGCTGAACTTCTGCGTCATTTCTGAACTCGTGTAGGAATGGAGACTTCTCTTTAAAGGGTGGTAAATAAATAATAACACATAGTGCTTATTAAGTGCTTCATCCCTGCACTTTATTCTGGTGGCTCTGAATTGTGGAGGCTTTCTACTCCACTCCTGGTTTTGTGGGTCAGGAAAGGGATGTGCAGAGACATCCGGAAATTTGCCCACGGCCATGCGGAGGTGGCGGTGGAGCTGGAGGGAGTCCAGGGGCCCTGCTGGCAGAGCCAGCCTCCTGACCCTGTGCTGCCTCCAATTTGTTGACACAGGGTTTTTACAGATGGTGAAAGAGCTGCCAGCCTGGGCAATGTGGTCATGTCCTTGTGGTTTTGTTCAATTCCATCCTATTAGGACAGCATTTACTAAGAGCCGGGCACCAGAGGGGCAAAGGTGACTGAAACACTGTCTTTGTTTTCAAAGTGTCAGTTCTGGGTAGGGCTAGAGAAAAGAAAACCTACAATGCTGACATCAGCACAAAGCATGTGTGTTCTCAGCCAGAGGCCCTTTTTGTGGGGCATGCAGCAGTGGGTAGGACTCAAGTGGAATCAAGGAGGGCTCCAGGGAGAAGGTGACCATCGAGCTGGGTCTTGATGGGTGAGGAAGAGTTCAGCAGGTAGACAGGTTGTGAGAAGAGGGGGAGGGACAGGACATGGCAGGTGGAGGACATGTGTGCCAGTGTCTGAAGCATGTGGAATCCAGGCCAAGTGGTCCAGGGGGGACTGAATGGGGATAGGTGGGAGGAGAATGGGGAAGGGAGGGAAGGGGTCAGAGATGGAAGAATGGCTGGAATGAGATGGGAAAGTGCAGCCAGGCTGTAGGGTCCTGGATGCATTCCCAGGCTTGTCCGTTATCTTGTGTGTTAGTTTTCTGTGGCCGCTGTAACAAATTACCATGGCTTTAGTGGCTTGAACAGTACAGTTTTTTAGCTTATGTCTCTGGATGTCAGAAGCCAGAAATGGTTTTGGCTGAAACCAAAGGTTGGAGGCAGGGCACACTCCTTCTGGAGGCTCTAGGGGGGAGTTTGTTTTCTTGCCTTTTCTAGCTACTAGGGGTGTCCACTTTCCTCCTGGCCCCTTCCTGAATCTTCAAAGCCAGCAACTGAGGGTAGCATCCTCAAGTTCTCTCTCCAGTTCTGTTTTCTACTTTTAAGGTCTCTTGTGATTATATTGGGCTTATCCTAGTAATCCAGAATGGTTTCCCCATTTAACATGAGATGATTGGGCTTAGTTGCTCAGTTGTGGACAACTCTTTGTGACCCCATGGATTGTAGCCCGCCAGGCTCCTCTGTCCATGGAATTCTCCAGGCAAGGATAGTGGAGTGGGTTGCCATTTCCTTCTCCAAAGAGATGATTAGCAACAACAATTCCACCCACCACCTAAGTTCCCTTCACAGTATAACCTGACATACTCAGAGGTGCAGGAGATTTGGAGGTGAACACCCTTGGGGGCATCATTCTGTCCACTGCCTGTTGAATCACTGAAAGTTCTTAACCTATAGAGTAACATACCAGAATTTGAAAATGATGATCTTAAAGCAAGTTTACAAACAGGATCATGAATTCCTTTTTATGTCCTTCCTGGTGAACAAGGCATAATTTTCCCTATTCTTATGTTAAAGTCTCTTTATGACATTTACAGAAAAACAAGGAATGGCAAAGTTGGAAGTTTATGTTGTGATGTTTATTTACCTGCATTTTCTTCATATTTATTTATATTTTGTCTCAGACCACAAAGGATTTGATACAACTTCCCAAAATGCAAGCAATATACAATGTTGGAATAAATAGTTGGAAACAGGAAATCAAAAATTTAAAGTAGGAAAAAATGAAGGGGGAGAGTTAGTTCATTGCTGACTGAGATGGTTCACAAACTAGCTTCAAGCTTCCTAGTGCACAAAGCAAATAGAGAAACAAGGTCAGTTATAAAATTCACAGCAGCGGTAAGATAAATACAGGTGAGTTGCTTAGCAGATGCTCAAACACTTATGGCTGGCACCTGAGAGTTTCTGCTGTGGGCCCTCATAGCAGTAGTGAATGTTGATACAAACTCTATCCTTGGAGGAGCTCTCGTGGAGACAGTGATGACTTCTCTATGAATGGCAGTTTCACACCATGTCTCTTAATGCAAGTAGATGACCCAGTACCAAAGTACCATTTAGTGAAAGATACTACAAAGACTGTAGGGGTGGAGGGTGGTTTCAGGTACCTATTGCTGATTGTTGTTGTTAGTGGCTAAGGCAACTCCATGGACTGTAGCCCACCAGGCTCCTCTGTCCATGGGATATCCAACGCAAGAATATTGGAGTGGGTTGCCATTTGCTTCTCCAGGGGATCGTCCCGACCCAGGGATCAAACCCACAACTCCTGCATCGGTAGGCACTGGCAGATGAATTCTTTACAACTGAGCCACCAGGGAAGCCCCACTACTGCATTAAAATCCATCAAACTTAGTGACTTGACACACCAATTTATTATTTTTCCTGAGTCTGCCGACTGATTGGGTTCAGCTGGGTGGTGACAGAGTCATGTCTGCTGGAGCTGCTTCCTCCACGAGCTTGGCCGAGGTGAGCATCCCACGTGGCTCTCTCACTTGGCTGCTGATGGTGCTGGCTGTCAGCTGGGGGCTCAGCTGGGCTGTCAACTGGGATGCTTCAGTCCTCAGAATATGGCTGCTGGGGGCCAAGAGAACCATTCTAACAGTGAAGGGCAAGCTGCAGGCATCTTGCGGTACGTGGACTTTCCAAGGCCCAGCCTGGGAAGTTTCACAGTGCTACTTTCCCCACACTCTGCTGGTCAAACCAGATTACTGGGCTAGCTCAGACTCTAGGGAGTGGGAAATGGACTCCACTGTGTGATGGAAGAAATGGCAAGGAGCAGGGAGCCATTTTTAACCCACCAAGTGGCCAAAACAATGACCAGATGTGCAGGTCCCTGATAAGCTGACTTGATGCAGGGGGCAAGTTTGGAAAAGCTTGAGGAATGTATGGGCTGGACGGATGATAGAGCTGAAGCTCCAAACCTTTGGCCTCCTGATGTGAAAAGCTGACTCACTGGAGAAGACTCTGATGCTGGGAAGGACTGAGGGCAGGAGAAGGGGCTGACGGAGGATGGGAGGGTTGGATGGCACCACTGACTCAATAGACATGAGTTTGAGCAAATTCCGGGAGATGGTGAAGGACAGGGGAGCCTGGTGTGCTGCAGTTCATGGGGTCGCAAAGAGTCAGACACGACTGGGCGGATGAACAACACAAGGAATGGGTGGGCTGCCTCAACATCTCTTTCCAGCAATTCCCATAAATATCAGATACTGAAAACCGTGTTCTTGATAAAGATAGAAGTTAACAAATATTTTTCACCTGTGGTATCTCAGTAAGTCACATAGCTAAGTGCCCAGAGTATGGACCAGGGATACAGGTGACCAGGAAGTGGAACTTCCCTGCTCAGAGGGTCAAGGTGCGGGATTTGGGGAGAGAACGTCAGCGGTCACCCACCCCAGATTACTCACCTGTGCTTGTTCGCTGGGTGTCTCATGGCCAGCAAGCGTTAAATGACATTGTGGGTCATCCCAACCAACTGGCCATTGCCAGGCACCATGTCCAACTGGTGGAAGGAAGACGTGGCTTAGAGGGTGAGACTGGTGGGTTAAAATCATGCTTATGATGGAAGCTCCTATTCCTTTCAGTGACACCATGCTCTTTTGTCACATTTCATTTGTATGTGGTTTTAAAGGAAGTTGCAAAAAATTTTATGAAAAATCCCAACATCCCTCTACCAAGATTCATTAGCTCTTTACATTTTGCCCCCATTTATCATTGTCTTTCTTTTTTTAAAAATTACATATTTTTAATTCAAGTTTGGTTGATTTACTTGAATTAAATCAAATTGGCTGATTTCAAATGTACAGTACAGTGATTCAGTTATATATGTATATATTCTTTTCCAGATTCTTTTCCCTTATAGGTCATTATGAAATATTGAGTATAGTTCTGTGCTATGCAGTAGGTTCTAGTTATTTACCTGATATATAATAGTGTGTATATGTTAATCTCAGCCTCCTAATTGATCCTTCCCCTCTCCTTCCCCCTTTGGTAACCATAAGCTTATTTTCTATGTCTGTGGACCTATTTCTGCTTTGCAAATAAGTTCATTTGTATCTTTTTTTTTCTTTTAGATTCTGCATACAAGAGATATTATATGATACTTGTCTCTGACATACTTCACTTAGGGATCATCTCTAGGTTATCTATGTTGCTGAAAATGGTATTATTTCTTCTTTTTTAATCACTGAGTAATATTCCATTGTAGCATATTCTCTTCCAACTTCTAGCTGTTTTCAGCAGCTCCAACCTCTGCCCAGCAGGACCAGGCCCCTGTGTGGGAGGTGACCTGCCCCCAGCAAATGAGCAGCTGCTCCTGAGATACCTGGCATGTCTCTTCCCTCAGGGATTGCTCTTCTACACTGCCCATTGCCTAGAACCTAAAAACCATTGCTACATACATTTTATTCAGTTTTATAAACAATTATTGTCTTAGTCTGCATAGGCTACCAAAATACCACAGACTGAGGGGTTCAAACAATAGAAATGTATTTCTCACAGTTTTGGAGACTGGCACGTTCAAGATCAAGGCACAGGCAAGGCCAGGTTCATTTCCTCTGCTCTTAGCTTGTAGGTGGCCACCATCGTGTGTGCTCACATGGCCCCTCCTTAGATGCACAGAGAAAGGAAGCTTTGGGGTCCACTGATCTCATCACGGAGGCTCCACTCTCGTGATTTCATCTAAACCTAATTACCTCTCAAAGGTCTCACCTCCGAACACCATCACTTTGGGGTGCCTTCCACATACGAATCTGGGGGGGTTGGGGGGCAGACGCAAGCATTCAGCCCGTAACAGTTCCTCCAACAAGAGGAGATATCTGAACCCAGTTACTCTCTCATGGCCAGACATGGACATCTCCATTGTTGAGTTTTGATTTAACACTCTGAAACACTGGATTCAAACTGTACTTGTGGATTTTAACTTTTGATCACACTCACAGCCTGACAACCTGGTGGTGGAATAGATTGAAAACGGCAGAATTTGAGACTTTGAGGCAAAGGAAAAATCAATTGTGCATTGTGGAAAGCAGAATAAACTCATTTCTTTTAGCATCTTGTTGAGCTTTCAGGCATTCATATTTATACATCTTATCAATTTGTGATATTTCTCAGAGAAGAGTGTCATCGGCAATTCCAAGCCATCAGTGGCCTGCTCCGGTGTGATTTGTTTTCTGTCGGTCTTGACAATACTGATTTCCTGTATTTGTGTATTGTTTTAGTTCATTTCCCCCGATTCATAAAACCATGACATATCACTTTTTGCAAATTGGGAAGATACTGTGAAAGTATAGAGAAGAAATTGAAATAATAATTTATTTAAAGATTATTATATTTCCCAGTGGGTTTGAAATAGGCATGCTTTGCTTTCACAGAAAGATGATCATTCAGAAATCGCAGTGTACATGTGAACTGTTGAACAGGATGGTGAGAAGGACCTTCGGAAGATCTTATCTGGGTCCCTCATTTCATAGCTGGGTAAACTGCGGCTGAAGGAGGACTCAGAAAGGCCTGACCCTCTGCACCTTGTCTGTGTTCCAAACGGCGCCATTTCTGTATTTCTGCTCAGTATTATCCTAGTCACAACTGGATTAATCATTTTTTCTAATGACCAAGGACCTTATGAGTAAAAGTAAAACATATGCCCATGTCCTGCCTCAAATTCCATCTGGCACCCTACCTTGTCCTTGCCACCAGCAACCACTGGGAACTGAGAACAGTGGTGTCTCTATAACCATCAGCATCTCTCCTGTGGATCTTTTCATAAATTCCGAGTTATGAAAGGAGTTGAGAAAAATCTTACAGTCCCAGGATTCTCATTTTAAAATATATTATCTTAAATAATTTAAAAAGTATTTTTAAGGTCTTTATTGAATTTGTTACAATACTGCTTCTGTTTTTATGCTTTGATTTTTTTTGTCTCCAAGGCATATGGGATCTTAGCTTCCCCATCAGTGACTGAACTTGCAGCCCTTGCACTGAAAAGTGAAGTTCGTAACCACTGGACTGCCAGGGAAGTCCTTTAAGTAATTGAGAATGTACAGAAGAGTTGTGAAGCCAGTTGACAGTTCCCTTCACCCTGCTGCACCTACTGTTATCACCCCATATCCCCATGGCACACTTGTCAAACCCGAGGAATTCAGCCTTGGTACAATGACATCAATGAAGCTACAGACTTACCTGAATTTCCTCAGGATTTCTTATGTCTTCATTCTGTCTTGGATCTAATCCAGGGTCCCACATGCATTTAGTTCTCAGGTCTCGCTGCTGCTGCTGCTAAGTTGCTTCAGTCGTGTCTGACTCTGTGTGACCCCATAGACGGCAGCCGCTAGCCTCCTCCAATCTGTGACATGTCCGCAGTCTTTCCGTGACCTTCATACTCTTGAAGAGAAATGATCAGTCATGATGCAGAATGCCCTCAACTTGAGGTTCTCTGACATTTTCTCATTATCAGGCAGAAGTGATGGAGCTGGAGGATGCACACCACAGGGGTCACGGGCCCTCCTTGCCATGTCGTGTTCGGGGACATCCGGCACAGCGTGACTCAGTCCCGGTGGAGTTAAATTAACTTAATCTCTGATTGAGGCTGGGTCTGCTCACTTGGTCCAGTCCACAGCTACCATTTCCCCATTCCTATCCTCTATTCACCAAGGGAATCTCATTTTCAGGACTGTGGGCTTCCAGATGGCACTAGTGGTAAAGAATCCATCTGCCAATGCAGGAGACGTGAGACACGGGTTTGATCCCTAGGTCAGGAAGATCCCCTGGAGGAGGACATGGCACCCTACTCCAGTATTCTTGCCTGGAGAATCCCATGGACAGAGGAGCCTGGCAGGCCACAGTCCATAGGGTCACAAAAAGTCAGACACAAATGAAGCGACTTAGCATGCACGCATCTTGATCTGATAAAGCAGAGGCAGAAAGCACCCACGTAACTCTGCCCCCTCCAGCCTCCCTTGGTGAAGTCAGCCCCTGAGCAGTGATTCTCAGCGCAGGCTGCACACCTGGGGATACCTAGGTCTCTTCCTGAGGACAGTGGTTCAAATGTGGTTTCCAGGCCAGTAGCATCAGTGTCAGCAGGGAACTTGTGACAGGGAAGAAATGCAATTTCTTAGCCTCCACCTCTGAAAGGGTGGGGCCAGCCACCTGAATTTTAACAAGCCCTCCAGGTGATTCTGATTCATGAGATGAAGAACCCATCTTTGAGGTTCTAATGTCACTGGTCCTTGGTGTGGCCCAATGTCAGGAGTTTCGAAGCATCTCCGGTGATCCCGGTGTGCAGCTGAGGTTGTGAATGACTCGTCAGGCCATGTGCTCATTTCAGGGCTGGCTTCTCCAGCACGCTGGCCTCCTGCAGGCTGCTCCTCTTCTGAATAATGGCTTTCCCGATTGTTTGTGGCAGATTTTTCTTCATCTCTCTAATCTGTATTATAAAAGAGTAGAAATGTAATTTCCCAGTTAGCTTATATTTTACATGAAAAATGGCTAGTTTGAATCAGACAAAAGGGAAGACATCTTTCAAAGGGTAATGACCCCTGTTTAGTCAAATGGCAGCTTTCCCATTTCATTGCAAGAGAAGGGAACAATTCATTTCTCCTAAATTGCTTTTCTTCCGGCCATCTCCCTCCCTACAAAGGAGCACTTCTACGAAGACTGGGAGTGGGGGAAAAGGAGCCTTCCAGCCTCAGGACCTCTGGTCTCAGGTCTCTTCACTCTCGGTGTGAGTGAGAGCGCCAGTGTTCCCGGAGCTCTGGGGGCATGTCTGAGGCTGGAAGCAGAAATTCTCGTAAGGTGGGAACTGCCCAAGTGTGGCACCAGTTTGCATTGGAAACTTGGAGCGTCCTCCGTGCTGGTCGGATGGAGGCTTTCCGGGCCTCGGCACCAGTGAGAATGGAGGCAGGATAACTGTGGTTGCCGGGGACTGTCCTGCACGTTGTTGGGTGACCAGCTGGATCCCTGGCCTCCGCTCACCAGATGCCCCAGCCTGTTCCCCCGGTTTTTGATAAGCACAGATGTCTCTCGATGTTGCCAATTGTTCCCCGGGGTGGGGGGGGGATGCAAACTGGTCCCCAGTCACGAACCGCTTCCCTGGCCTCCTTCGCTCTTGGCCCCACTGGCTCTGCCCTGGGAGTGGTCTCCAGCTCTCAGTATCCAAGCCTGCCCAGCTCAGAGTCTGCACTCCCGCCTGTTTGACTTCCTCTGTGGTCTCTGCAGCAGCTCCCTGTGCTCTGTCTTGCAATGCACTCCAACCAGGTCACCTCTGCCGTGAAGGACAGCCAGGTGGCCTCACCAGTCTGTGAGCAGACTTCAGTCCTCAGGCTCGGAGGACTTGGAGAACTCCAGAGACCCAGGCGTGGGGGCCTGGAGGAGCCATCTGTGTGTCCTTCTCCGCTTTGTAGTCTTGCTGGCTGTGTGTGCTGCAGCCACACTTATACACGCTTATAAGTGTCCACTTATACATTCATGTGAGTTTATTGCTGGGTTCCAGACAGATATATCTCTCCCATCATTTAAATGTGGGGTCAGTTCAGTTCAGTCGCTCAGTTGTGTCTGACTCTTTGTGACCCCATGGACCACAGCATGCCAGGCCTTGTTGTCCATCACCAGCTCCCAGAATTTACTCAAACTCATGTCCGTTGAGTTGGTGATGCCATCCAACCATCTCATCCTCTGTTGTCCCCTTCTCCTCCCGCCTTCAGTCTTTCCCAGCATCAGGGTCTTTTCCAATGAATCAGCTCTTCGTGGCCAAAGTATTGGAGTTTCAGCTTCAACATCAGTCCTTCCAATGAATATTCAGGACTGATCTCCTTTAGGATGGACTGGTTGGATCTTCTTGCAGTCCAAGGAACTCTCAAGAGTCTTCTCCAACATTATAGTTCAAAAGCATCAATTCTTCTGTGCTCAGCTTTCTTTATAGTCCAACTCTCACATCCATACATGACCACTGGAAAAACCATAGCCTTGACTAGACAGACCTTTGTTGGCAAAGTAATGCGTGTTACCTCTTTTTGAAGAGGGTTTCCTTTGATTAGACTCTGAAGGTTAACAGAATCAAACCCTCAGCGCCCAAAAGCATTCCAAAAAGCATATCTCTCTTTCTTCCCAGTCTTTAACTTCACGAGTGACTCTGACTCTGTTGGACCAATGGCCACTAGCTTCTGCTTTTTTATTCTGTACAGATGGCAGAGATCTACCAATGGGTTGTGTATAGTGTTGCACTGATGCCCATCATGGGAGGAGTGCATTATTTATTTCAAATGTTTCATAACCAAAAGGAAGAAGACTTTCCCAGTAGGGAATTCCCATCCATGATACAGTCCAGCGCTTCCACAGACAAACACATCTTTAAAGAAGTGAGGTGGGCAGATTGTCAGGTGCGGATGACACTTTGCTTTGAAAGTCTCTGGTTTTACCCTCTAGAATAAGTAAGAGCCCCTGACCCCTATCTCCATCATCCACATCTCAAACTTTCCAGGGACTACAACTCTACAGGATCCGACATCTGCAAAGCGTAAGATTCTGGTAGGAGCCGCCCCAAAGCTGACCACATTAGCCAGTTGACTGGAGTGGCTGAGGGAGCATCCAGGTCCCCTTATGGGAGCAGTTCCTTCATGAAGGGATGAAGTGAGGGGAAAAGTGAGGGGTGTAGGGGCCCCTTAAGATCTGTCTACATTCTCTCTTCTTAGAAAGGCTAGGACTGACAATGCAACCTTGCCAAGAACCATATTTGCTTTTTGTGAGAGAGTCTGACTTCTCATTTTATTTGAATGCAGCTGAGAATCTAAGGCAAATTAAGCACTGAAACCATTCACTCCAGCACAAGAGGGAGAAACCAGAATGGATAAGAGGCTGTCCCACTCTCCTGGTCAGCCAGTTCAGTTGCTCAGTCGTGTCCGACTCTTTGTGACCCTGTGAATCGCAGCACGCCAGGCCTCCCTGTCCATCACCAACTCCTGGAGTTCACTCAGACTCACGTCCATTGAGTCCATGATGCCATCCAGCCATCTCATCCTCGGTCGTCCCCTTCTCCTCCTGCCCCCAATCCCTCCCAGCATCAGGGTCTGTTCCAATGAGTCAACTCTTCGCATGAGGTGGCCAAAGTACTGGAGCTTCAGCTTTAGCATCATTCCTTCCAAACAACATCCAGGACTAATCTCCTTCAGAATGGACTGCTTGGATCTCCTTGCAGTCCAAGGGACTCTCAAGAGTCTTCTCCAACACCACAGTTCAAAAGCATCAATTCTTCGGTGCTCAGCCTTCTTCACAGTCCAACTCTCACATCCATACATGACCACAGGAAAAACCATACAGCCGGGGCAGGAGACCTGAGAATGAACCAGGCTCCTCTGTGACACTCAAGGTCCTCAGTGACCTTAAAGGGGTGGAAAACCAGCTGAGTGGATTTAAAAGGAGGAGGAGCTCTGTGTAGGGCCAGGTGAGAGGAAGAGGGTAGTGTTTACCCTCCCACGGGAAACAGTGTGAGAACCGCATAAGATATATGGAGCCCGGCTTTGGAACCCAGATGCCAGACAAGGCTGGACAGCGACATGTGACGGTACAGAGGGGCCTGGGCGCCTGGGGCGCGGCCTTAGAAGGTCTCCGGCTGCAGTTGGGGGTTGGAGGAGACACAGTGGAGCCTGCAAGACAACGCCCAGCAAATCTGCGCATACCTGGATCTCCCAGAGGGGGCGGGGAGGGCAGGAAGATTATTTCAAGACACAATGAGCAAAACTTTCCCAAACTTTATGAAAACCCACAGGTCCAAGGAGTTCAACAAACCCCAAGCACAATGTATTACGTTAGTGATAAGAGTGTTCAAGCAGCAGAGGAAACACCACGTTCAGTACAAAGACCTAAAGACAAGGTGAAAGCAGGTTCCTCCCAGGAGCGTGTGAATCAGGAGGTCTGGGAGCAGCATCTTTAGAGAGAAAACAACGGTCAGCCTGGAATTCCTCACTCAAGGAAAGTATCCTTGAAACCCAAAAGCAGAAGAAAGGCTTTCTCAGACATTGAAAAGAGCTGAAAGAATCCACCCACCACACTCCAGGAATGTTAGAGACGTCCTTCAAGCGGAATGATCCAATGCCAGCTGGACATCTGCCTCTGCCAGCAGCAGCAACTATGGTAATCGAGTGTTTCAGCAAAACAATAAAAAATAATGTGCAGCAAACACTTACAACGCGCATGGAAATAAAGAGCTCGAAGACCAGGAAAGGAGATACTGGGACGTGCTGGGCACAGCGTGGCTCCCACGTGGTCCACGAGGCCATGGACGGCCACTTGGATGCAGGTGGAGAGAGACTGAAGACGCCCTTATAAACCACTGAGTGACCCCGGAGAGGGCTAGAGTCAGAGTGACCGCCGACAGACTGAGGAAGGAAACAGAGCCAGCAGTTCACTTCAGTCCAGTCTCAGTCGTGTCCGACTCTTTTTGACCCCATGAATCAGCATGCCAGGCCTCCCTGTCCATCACCAGCTCCCGGAGTTCACCCAGATCCACGCCCATCGAGTCCATGACGCCATCCAGCCATCTCATGCTCTGTGATCCCCTTCTCCTCCTGCCCCCAATCCCTCCCAGCATCAGAGTCTTTTCCAATGAGTCGACTCTTCGCATGAGGTGGCCAAAGTACTGGAGCTTCAGCTTCAGCATCATTCCTTCCAAAGAAATCCCAGGGTTGATCTCCTTCAGAATGGACTGGTTGGATCTCCTTGCAGTCCAAGGGACTCTCAAGAGTCTTCTCCAACACCGCAGTTCAAAAGCATCAATTCTTCAGCGCTCAGCCTTCTTTACAGTCCAACTCTCACATCCATACATGACCACAGGAAAAACCATAGCCTTGACTAGATGGACCTTAGTCGGCAAAGTAATGTCTCTGCTTTTGAATATACTATCTAGGTTGGTCAAAACTTTTCTTCCAAGGAGTAAGCATCTTTTAATTTCATGGCTGCAGTCACCATCTGCAGTGATTTTGGAGCCCAAAAAAATAAAGTCTGACACTGTTTCTACTGTTTCCCCATCTATTTCCCATGAAGTGATGGGGCCAGATGCCATGATCTTCCTTTTCTGAATGTTCAGCTTTAAGCCAACTTTTTCACTCTCCTCTTTCACTTTCATCAAGAGGCTTTTTAGCTCCTCTTCACTTTCTGCCATAAGAGTGGTATTCCAAGGAGTAAGCGTCTTTTAATTTCATGGCTGCAGTCACCATCTGCAGTGATTTTGGAGCCCAAAAAAATAAAGTCTGACACTGTTTCTACTGTTTCCCCATCTATTTCCCATGAAGTGATGGGGCCAGATGCCATGATCTTCGTTTTCTGAATGTTGAGCTTTAAGCCAACTTTTTCACTCTCCTCTTTCACTTTCATCAAGAGGCTTTTTAGCTCCTCTTCACTTTCTGCCATAAGAGTGGTGTCATCTGCATATCTGAGGTTATTGCTATTTCTCCCAGCAATCTTGATTCCAGCTTGTGTTTCTCAAAATGGCAACAAATAGTCTTATTTTCGATTCACTTTTATTTCCAAAAGTTTCCACTTTTGTCTTCCCCCAGGGTGGAAGTACAGGATTGATTAGCACATTAATTCCTATGCCAGTCCTGGCCCACCAGCAGTGTCTGCTTGGGAGGGTGACTGAGCCTTGGGAGGCTCAACCAGGGTCAGTAGAAGCTATGTCTTGATTGACTCAAGAGGTCTTAACAGATCCTCAAAGGAAGTGGTGGAATATGGAGGGTGAGGCAGAAATAACCCCAGGACAAACAGTAAAATATGTTTGGAAGAAACCTCACAGAATATCAGAGGTCTAAGAGGAAGTTTGTGTTGAGCTTGGGGAATCAGGTAGGCTTCATTTGGGGTAAGACCTTGCATCCTTCTTCTTGTTTTTGATGAGTGTTGGAGCCCTCAAAGTTGATGACAATTTTGAATTCCCCAACAACACACCAACAGGCAGTTCTGTATCTACCGGTGGTCACTCTGAGTAGGTAGAGGATAGAACCACTGAAGATAGAGGAAGAATGGCCCAGGCCCAGGAGTTCA
Organism: Aepyceros melampus; assembly: GCA_006408695.1. NCBI lineage: Eukaryota > Metazoa > Chordata > Mammalia > Artiodactyla > Bovidae > Aepyceros > Aepyceros melampus. The sequence continues at coordinate 891,927 of SJXQ01012565.1, forward strand.
CATCCTCGTGGTCTATATTCTGTTGTACTGGACTACTGAGCCCAGTGGTCTTCCCTTAGTCAGATTTCATTTTTTTCCCCTGGGTCTGAAGACCATTTCAGTTCTGGGTCTTCTGAGTTCATTTGCTGGTGTACTTCTGGGCACACGCTGAAGCTCTCTGGATGGGTAAGGGTGCTTATAAATGCAGCATGGTGGGAGAAGCTACCCCACTGGCCAGGTGATCCTTTTCTCAGAAATGCTTTCTAATCTGTGAAGTCAATTGAAGTCTTCTCCTAAGATCCTGGCAGATATTAAGTAGCAGTCCTTAAAACGATTAGAACGACTTGACATATGATAAGACAGTTCCTCTCTGATTTGTTTCTACTTTTGTTTTCCCCCAGGGTGGAAGTACAGGGTCGATTAGCACAGCCCTCTATGGCTGACCTCTGAGCCGTATCCCAGCTGTGCACTGGGAACCATCCCAGGAGTCTCAGCTGGCGGGGTCAATCGCTCAGCTGTGAAAGGTCTAGCCCCCAGTGATCCATGGACCACGTGGTGTTAGATACAATGGTAGTGAAGAGATTAAACAGATGGCCACATCATTGGCTCCTGAACTCTTATTTCTCAGAGTTTTCAGAGCCCAAAGACTGTATATTTGGTTGGATTAGACTCGAAATGCCAACTCTGTTTTTTTTTTTTTAACCAGCTATTAAGCACAAATTATTTCTAAATAATTTCTAGAGTGAATGTCTGTTCAAGATAGAAACAAAAAAAGTTACTGAAACTGTTTGCTACAGTTTCCCTAATGTGCAGGTTCTTTGATTCTTGCGCTTCACAGACACTTTCTCGTGGGCCTAGCTTTACCCTTCTCTGAGACCTATTTTCCTCTAGGTCTTGAGTTTGGCCCTTGTCCTATCCTTGGTCTGCCCAGCCCATCAGCAAGAACCCCCTACTCTTGATATCTGATCAAACTTCTTGTCTCCCATCTTCGATATCTGATCACCTTGGCTTGCCTTTAGCAATAATCTCCTTGACTCTTGATGTCTCTTGTGAGTATAATTTTGTCGTATAATGTGTAATTTTCTTTTTTACTTAGACATTTCTGTTTTCTTTTTAGTATTATAATTAGCACCTTTGCCATTAAAATATCTTTTTCCTCACTTCCAATTATTTCCTTTGGATCTCTCCTTGTCAGTGTATTGGTGAAGCCTTAGCTAGGGATGATGTGGCAATTTCATCCTGGGTCCCTTGGTCTCCTTGAGTCTTTCTACTTCTGATCTACTAATCAACACCAGCCCATGGAAGTTGCTCTAAGAGTGCTCACTTATTTTTAAATCAATACTTACATGCTAATTCCTGAGGGCTTTCAGTCTCTCTGAGTGAGTCCAATTCTTGAATCTACAGAAATTTTCTGACTCAGTTCCATAAACACTATAAGTTCATTTCTGTTTTTCTAACTCTAAGATGTTCCATTAAAAATTTTTACTTATCTGTGCATTATTTAGGAGGTGTGGTTTCTTTCGTGATGAGGCTTTCTTTGGATAATTTCTGCAACTATCCTGGGAGGGAGAGAGGTTGAATATACCTCTCTGGTTTTTGTGAAGAAAGACTGTCTCCGTTGAACTCAAAGATGCCTGGAAGATTCTCTCTAGTGACTCCAATGTTGCTTTATCTCCACTTTCCCTCCTCTTCCTCATCTTCCATTTTCCTTCACTCCCCACACAAAGCATGTCAGGTAACACATTGTTCTTGGGCTTCATTACCGTGAGATTCCTTTAAGAGGTAAAAGGGAAATTTATTGAGCTCCTACTAGATGTCATCCTAGGCACTTCTCTAAGATATTAGTATTTGAAATTTAATCTCTATTTCATTCCTCTATGGGAGACAGTCTCCTCCCGCCCATTACTAAGTAAACTGAGCCTCAAAGGTGTAAGCAGGGGAGGGTCCAGATGGAGGATCCAATTGTTCCTGATTCCCAGGAAGTCCTCACCCTTCTGACAGTGTGATTCCTTGATCCCCCACTGAGATTCCTTGAGCCAATGGGTTCCTCTCTTTGTCTAGCCTGATCTGGGTGGGCTTTTGCCATCTGCAACCACAAGAATCCTAAATCACTCACTATGTATGCCTGACCTTCCACAGACAGTGAGCTCCTTGAAATTAGCTACTGGGTCCACCCTTATGCTCTGATCCATGGCAGAAGAAGGAAGAACATCTTCTGAAACAAAAATAATCTATTGGTTGAAATTAAACAAAATCTCTGAAATCACAGCATGCAGCCCTGGCATGGTCAGCTTTAAATGGCAGCCTTTAGCAAGTTGGCTCATTCTCTCTGTTCCTGATGATAAAGCTTCCCTGAGAAAATATGATTGGCTAAGCTTGACTGGAACCTCCACCTCTCAGCCAATCATCTGTGGTCAGTGGGGTCATGTGATTTTAAGGAGCTCTCTGAGGGAGGGAGAAGCTCTCAGTACAAACTACTTAAGAATTATTTCAGTAACTTAAACTCTGAGCAACCCTGGCAAGTAATGAAGAGTTTTCTAAGTGTTGTTAACTGTAGAAAGTACTCACCACCAGTTCAGTTAAAAAGAAATCGAGACCCTTTAGAGTATTTTAAGAATGACCCAACTACAATATTCTTGAAGGGCATCGGGGGTTTTCCCGGGAGATGTCTGCTCTGTGGCGAGGCAGCCTTGACCCTCACAGTTAAGCCCTGTCACATCGACAGTGACTTGCCTGGCTGTCAGGTGGCAGTTTAGTCACTAAGTCACATCTGATTCTTGTGACCCTGTGGACTGCAGCCCGCTAGACTCCTCTGGCCATGGGATTGCAGCACTTTATGGAAATAATAACCCCCTCTTACAAGGCTGTATACCTGTTTAATCTAACATGCATGAGTGTTCATGTAATCCTAAAAAGAAATGAGGTGAAAGAGCAACAGCAAGATAAATGAGACCAGGATACATCAGTCAGGGAAGAATAAGCTTCTGTTATGTTAGTTCGTTACTTTCTACACTGTGACTTGATTGATAGAATGAAAGCAAGACAAGACAAGATAAAAGAAAAATGGGACATAAGCCTATTAATCAGATTAAAGATCATGGTGCAGGAAGCATCCTGGGAACACAATTGGCTGAGATATAAGAAAACATAAAGATGTCCCTGTTTCCCCAACAGTCAGGTAAGATATGAAGAAAATGAGGCGGCTAAGGGGAATTGGGTGAGAATAACAGAAACGCTTGAAATCATGGTGCTTGCCCCTCCACTTTGTCCCAAGTAAACACACAAGGTCTCATCTCTCCTTCCTATGATTTGTCTTTTGTGGGTGGCTTGGGTGCGTGTGTCGAGAGAAGTGGTGTGAAGTCAGATGGATAACAGTGACCACAGATTGAAGGGTGGAACTTGTTGGCTCCCAAGAGAGAATGGAACACAGAAGCCCGCATTCCACAGCCCACCAGAAATAGCTCCAGGCTGTGTGAAGTCCAAGGAGAACCTCCTGGTCTACCAAAGCTGCTGCTGCTGCTGCTAAGGAGCAGCAGTCGTGTCCGACTCTGCATGACTCCATAGACAGCAACCCACCAGGCTCCCCCGTCTCTGAGATTCTCCAGGCAAGAACACTGGAGTGGGTTGCTATTTCCTTCTCCAATGCATGAAAGTGAAAAGTGAAAGTGAAGTCTCTCAGTCATGTCCGACTCTTAGCGACCTCATGGACTGCAGCCTACCAGGCTCCTCCAGCCATGGGATTTTCCAGGCAAGAGTACTGGAGTGGAGTGCCATTGCCTTCTCCCTACCAAAGCTAGTGAGAGATAAAAATGAGATTCGACCACATCAGCTTTCCACCATTCATCTTCACTGGTGAAGAATCATGAACGCACTCCAGGAGGTACTAGTGGTACAAACCCGCCTGCCAATGCAGGAGACATAGACGTGGGTTTGATCCCTGGGTGGGGGAGATCCCTGGAGGGCAGGGCAACCCACTCCAGTATTCTCACCTGGAGAATCCCATGGCTGGGGAGGCTGGCAGGCTACAGTCTATGGGGTTGCAAAGAATCGAGCATGACTGAGGCAACTGGACACGCACCCATGCACACGGTACAGGCCCAGTTTTTTTTCTCTATAGTGTATGACCACAAGCGATTTCATTAATATGTTCTATGTGGATTTTGAGAACAGATGGAATAAAAGCGTATATAAATGAAAGATGGAACCTTCTTCCCCAACCCCTGTGGGCACCAGCATGCATGTCAGGTGCCTGGGCCAGCTTTGGAGACCGCTGTCCCAGGGCCTCAGGCTTCAGGAGCCTTGGGAGCAGGCAGTGTGTTTGGTTTAGTCCTTTAATTATTCTTAACTGTAGTGGAGCACGCATGAAGAAGAGTTGCCATCTTAACCATCTGATGCACACGCTTCAGGGCATTCAGTAGACTGAGAGTGCGGTGCAGCCGTCACCACCATCATCTTCAGAACTCCCTTCATCTTGCAGGACTGCAACTCCAGGCCCATCAGGTGCAGCTCCCTGCCCCTCCCCTCACCAGCCCCTGGTAGCCACCACTCCACTTTCTATTGCTATGAATTTGACAGCTCCAGGAACCTCGTGTATGCAGAGTCATAGAGTATTTCTCCTTTTGGATTTGGCTCATTTCACTTAGAATAATGTCTTCACAATTCATCCACATTGTAGCATGCATCAGAACATTTTCTTGTGTGTCTGTGTGATATTCCATCATATAGATAGACCACATTTTGTTTTGTTATTTGTTCAGTCACTGAGTCATGTCCTGCTCTGTACAGGCCCATGGACTGCAGCGTGGCAGGCATCCCTGTCCTTTACCATCTCCCAGAGTTTGCTCTATGTCCATTGATTTGGTGATGCCATCCAACTGTGTCAGCCTCTGTCACCCCCTTCTCCTCCTGCCCTCAGTCTTTCCCAGCATCAGGGTCTTTTCCAATGAGTCGGCTCTTCGCATCAGGTGGCCAAAGTACTGGAGCTTCAGCTTCAGCTGAAAAATACCTTTTGTTTATTTGTCTATCAATGGACCCTTGCATTGGCAGTTGTGAAAAAAGCTTCTATGAACACGTGTGTACAATATCTATTTGGGACCTTGCTTTGTGTTCTTTTGGGACAGAGTTTGCTCTATGTCCATTGATTTGGTGATGCCATCCAACTGTGTCAGCCTCTGTCACCCCCTTCTCCTCCTGCCCTCAGTCTTTCCCAGCATCAGGGTCTTTTCCAATGAGTCGGCTCTTCGCATCAGGTGGCCAAAGTACTGGAGCTTCAGCTTCAGCTGAAAAATACCTTTTGTTTATTTGTCTATCAATGGACCCTTGCATTGGCAGTTGTGAAAAAAGCTTCTATGAACACGTGTGTACAATATCTATTTGGGACCTTGCTTTGTGTTCTTTTGGGTATATACCCAGAAGCGGAATCCCTGTCTCACATGAGAATCCTACATTTAATTTTTTAAGGATCTGGCATATTTTCCCATAATGGCGGCACGGTTCTACATTCCCATCAAGAGAGCACCATTCAGGGACAGGGTTTTACTTAACCTTGTGTTCCTCCTGCCTAGAACTGTGCCTGTCATCTGGGGATGGCACTCAGAAAGTGTCCATGGAGTGAACACATGAGCAGGAGGCAGCCTAGTTTCACTGAAATTCTGGTCGAGTCAGGGAAGCCCACAGTGTCAGCTTCAGCAGGGGCAATGCAGGTGTGCGAGCGGCAAAGTCCACAGGAAGCCCCTCCAAGGGTTCCCCTGGCAGGGCTCAGTCTTGGACTCTGAATTACTCATTTCCTAGGTAGGATGTCAAAAGGGCTGCCACTCCTTTCTTCAAAGGACTCAGGCTGTATCTTTGAAAACTGGTTTTACAATTGGCTGGCAGGGTGGATTTCTCGTGTTTAAAGAAACCCCAAACCAAACCCTCAGATGTTCCATTTTCTTCTTTTTGAAAGGGGCAATGGATCGGTCTGGTCCTATATTCTTAGTCCATTTCAGTTAGGAGGAGAAGGGGACGACCGAGGATGAGATGGCTGGATGGCATCACGGACTCAATGGATGTGAGTCTGAGTGAACTCCGGGAGTTGGTGATGGATAGGGAGGCCTGGCGTGCTGCGATTCATGGGGTCGCAAAGAGTCGGACACGACTGCGCGATTGAACTGAACTGAACTGAAGGTAAGATGTCAAAAGGGCTGCCACTCCTTTCTTCAAAGGACCCAGGCTGTATCTTTGAAAACTGGTTTTACAATTGGCTGGCAGGGTGGGTTTCTCGTGTTTAAAGAAACCCCAAACCAAGCCCTCAGATGTTCCCTTTTCTTCTTTTTGAAAGGGGCAATGGATCGGTCTGGTCCTATGTTCTTAGTCCATTTCATTTTCCAAACAAGGCTGTTTCCTTGTTTATGAAGCAGTGAATCTGGTATTATGGTCAGTAAGCATGTTAAAGCTCTCATTGCCATGTTAACTTAGGCTATATCTCATAGTATTCTAATTTGTAACTAAATTCAGATTGGGATAAAATTACTTTAATTGTGGGAGTTGCCTCTTATTTCACATTGTTATAGGAAATGTTTCTATGAAGTCAGCTACCTGAGTTGAAATGAATAGTTTTCTCCACCCCCACCCCACCACCTTTTTGGTCATTGTTAGTGGGGTTCCCAGGTGGCACTAGTGGTAAAGAGCCTGCATGCCAATGCAGGAGACATAGGAGATGCAAGTTCAATTCCTGGGTCAGGAAGAGCCCCTGAAGGAGGGCTTGCAACCCACTCCAGAATCCTCTCTCCCACGGACAGATGAGCCTGGCCTGCTACAGTCCAGAGGGTCATAAAGAGTAGGATATGACTGAAGTGACTTATCATACAGTGCTCTCAAAATTCTGATCAATAACCTTGTGTGCAATGCTGAATGACAAACTCTTTGAATAGTCCAGTTGAAAACCCATCCCTCCCTTCTTTCTTCAGCCCAGTTTTGGAGAGGTTGATTTCACCCACAGTGACCTGCCTTATATTAACCTAAAGGAAGAAAAAGTAACAGTTAGAAATAAATATCTGTCTCATGAAAAAAAAAATATAGGGCTGTCAACTGATTTGAGTGTTGGCTGTCAACCAATTTGAATGTTACCTGTCCAGTGAGGAACACAGAGAAACCTTAGCCAAAGCAGAAGGCAGAGCAGGGAAACCAAAACCGGGGAGGAGAAAGCAGGCAGGAAACCCGAGGAGGGGCCCTTTGTGATCAGCCCCAGGGAGGAGAGACGGAATCTGAGGTCCATTCCCTGCGATGATGGGCTGGCCTGGAACAGCGGCCGGCAGCACAGCCCAAGACTCAGAGCCTGGGGCCGCGTGAAAGGGGAGAGAGTGAACTTGCATGGTGAGGTGGCCTTGCCCCACACCTGGTGCCCAGGTACAGGAGGTGGGCCTGGCAGACAGTGTGTGCTGGACACAGACACTGACCAGACCGGTCCAGCAGGCCTCTCAGATAGATGCTGCAGGGGCCGGGGGCAGGGAGACCCACCAAGTGACTAAGAGGGAGCACACCTGGATAACAGCAGGGTCCCACCAGGCAGCACAGGGAACTATAGTCAGTGTATCTTGCAATAAACTAGAATGGAAAAGAAAAAAGAAGTCTAATAGAGCTGAGTGTTAGTAAAAAAGAGGGAACACACCTGAGGAGATCTGGCAGGTGTCTGCTTCCTAGTGGCGTGAGATCAATTGCAGCTTAAAAATGGGATCCTGTTCTAAAGAGGTGTGCGCTTTGCTGAGTTATATTCAAAGTGTGTGTTGGCTACTTAGTCTTGTTTGACTCTTTGCAACCCCATGGAGTGTAGCCCACCAGGCTCCTCTGTCCATGGGGATTCCCAGGCAAGCCTACTGGAGAGGGTAGCCATTCCCTTCTCCAGGGGATCTTCCTGACCCAGCGCTCGAACTCAAGTCTCCTGCATTGCAGGCAAAGCTCTTAACGGAAAGCTGTTACCCCCAAGAGGGTTACTTCTATAATGGGCAAGGACAGTTACCCATTCCCGGGTAGAGATGGAGTGTGGACGGAGACTGGAGATCCCCGTGCTGGCTAGCTACGGAGAAGCAACAGGCGAGGAGCTCATGGTGAGGACGTCTGTTCCTTCAGCTGGTGGCCCACAGGGATGCCCCAGCAGTGATGCCCGCTGGCTCCAAAGCTCCCAGGCCTCTACTTCCTCTTCACTATCCTGAATTAAGAAGAGATGGCATTGCATGTTCTTGGCATGGGCTTCAAGATCACACCTTGGTGATATTTCCTCAGGCTTACACCCCTGTGAAGACAAGTTGGAACCAGAGGAAAACCTACATGAGGCGTTCAGCCTTTCTGTGCTTCACCCTGATGCCTTCAGAAAAGAAAGCTGACCCTCAGGCAGGACCACGGAAAGCAGAAAGTGACCTCTGGGTCTGAGTCGCATCAGGTGCTCTGCAAGGCGATTCACTCAGCGTCCTGTGAGGAGGGCTGATCCCATGGAGGTAGAGATGGAGTGTGGACGGAGACTGGAGATCCCCGTGCTGGCTAGCTACGGAGAAGCAACAGGCGAGGAGCTCATGGTGAGGACGTCTGTTCCTTCAGCTGGTGGCCCACAGGGATGCCCCAGCAGTGATGCCCGCTGGCTCCAAAGCTCCCAGGCCTCTACTTCCTCTTCACTATCCTGAATTAAGAAGAGATGGCATTGCATGTTCTTGGCATGGGCTTCAAGATCACACCTTGGTGATATTTCCTCAGGCTTACACCCCTGTGAAGACAAGTTGGAACCAGAGGAAAACCTACATGAGGCGTTCAGCCTTTCTGTGCTTCACCCTGATGCCTTCAGAAAAGAAAGCTGACCCTCAGGCAGGACCACGGAAAGCAGAAAGTGACCTCTGGGTCTGAGTCGCATCAGGTGCTCTGCAAGGCGATTCACTCAGCCTCCTGTGAGGAGGGCTGATCCCATGGCGATTCACTCAGCGTCCTGTGAGGAGGGCTGATCCCATGGCGATTCACTCAGCGTCCTGTGAGGAGGGCTGGTCCGCGTGGCGATTCACTCAGCGTCCTGTGAGGAGGGCTGGTCCGCGTGGCGATTCACTCAGCCTCCTGTGAGGAGGGCTGATCCCATGGCGATTCACTCAGCGTCCTGTGAGGAGGGCTGGTCTGCTCCTCACACACAGGCTTCACTCCCTGCTCCTCTGTGTGGATGCGTTTGTCACCTCGCTGCCTCAGGGAACCAGCAGTTACTGGGATTCCTCCTGAGCAAGGTGTGAGCTGGACATTAGGAGAACTCAGTGGGTTCTGATGCTCACCCTCTAGGAGCAGAGTGGGCACCACCGAAGTGCCTGGGGGACAGATTTCAAGGCCACAGGCAGGACTGGAGAGGGACCTGGGGTTGGAGTGTCGAGGGGACACCATACGCCAGTTGGAATTGGGCTCAGCCCAGCTCCCCCTGCGGGCAGAGCCTGCCCCAGAAGCTGACCGGCGGGGAGGGTGGTTTGTGGGGCAGGCGCCCGGGGCAGTGGGCGCTTTGTTACAGGCCCTGCAGATGAGCCTTAGGAAATGCGTCTCAGGCTGGTCCCTTTGCATCTGCCAGCCCCCAGCCCCCACTGGCCAGGGTGGTCCTGCTGGTGGCCCTGCACAAAGCTGGCCAGAGCTGCTGAAAGAGGAAGAGGTGGGTGGAGGGGGCTGGATGGCACCAGACTGCAGTCAGCATCAGAGGGCTCCACGCCTGGGCTTAGAAACAAGTTGGGTTTCCCTGATGGCTCAGCTGGCAAAGAATCCGCCTGCAGTGCAGGAGACCTGGGTTTGATCCCTGGGTTGGGAAGCTCCCCTGGAGAAGGGAATGGCAACCCACTCCAATATTCTGGCCTGGAGAATTCTGTGGACCATATAGGCCATGGGGTCGCAGAGAGTCGGACATGACTGAGCGACTTTCACTTCCACTGCATGTAACAGTGGACACACATTTCCAGGTGTCACTGAGAATGTCTAATCCTTGTAAGTCCTTCTGGTAAGGGAAAGCCCCCGACATCCCCATTCATGATGTCCTGGCATAACCCTGCCATCCATCCTTGCTTCAGGCAGTGAAAAGGAAGGGAAGGAAGGAGGGCTGGGGAGGAAGGACAGGGAGGGAGAACCAGCATGAGAACTACCACCACGCCCTGCTGTCTTGGAGTTTGCATTCCTGGGGGCAAGGGAGAAGCTACAGAAAACAGTCATAAATATATACATCAGAGTGAGAAGTAACATGAAGAAGAATCGAGTAGGGCAAGGGAGCGTTTGGCTGGGAAAGTCCACTGGGAAGACGGCATCTGAGTTGAGGGCAGTGCGAAGTGAGGAGAAGTTGAGCAGATGTACAGGGATGGGGACAAGGTGGAAGTGTGACCTGCAAGTTAGGACTGCAGGTAAATCGTCATAGAATCACCTGGGTCAGCCCCCCCACTCTCAGAATGCCCATGAGGTCAGGGACTGTGCTGCCTTGTGCTCAGCCAGAGTCTTAGCCACAGTCAAAGCCAGAGTCTCAGCCTGGGCCAAGCCTGGTGCCCAGCCCTGAGACCCTTCATTGCGTGGATAAGTACGAGGCTTGTCTGCCCCCATGCAAAATTTCCCAGACCCAAGTTTCCCAGAGCCCTGCTCCAGCCCCTCACCAGGATATTCTGATAGGGGAGGTGGGGAGGGTCAGGTGGGGCCTGAGGGTGTGTGGTTTCAGAAGCACCCGGTGATTCTGTGGCACTGGGGTAGGTTTGGTAACCCTGGGCTAGTCTACCTGCCATGGTCAAAGCTTTGGTCTCCCCTCTGGCTCCTGGTTCAGGTGAGCTAACTGCCTCAGAGGGTCTCACTTCAGGGTCTACAAACCTTCTCTGTCAAGGTGGTTGTTTAGTTGCTAAGTCATGTCTGACTCTTTTTGACCCCATGGACTGCAGCACATCAGGCTTCCCTGTCCTTCACTATCTCCTGGGGTTTGCTCAGATTCATGTCCACCGCGTCAGTGATACTACCTAACCATCTCATCCTTGCCACCCTCTTCTCCTTTTGCCTTCAATCTTTCCCAGCATCAGGGTCTTTTTCGATGAGTAAGCTCTTTGCAGCAGATGGCCAAAGTATTGGAGCTTTAGCATCAGTCCTTCTGACGAATTTTCAGGATTGATTTCCTCTATAATTGACTGGCTTGATCTCTTTGTAATCCAAGGGACTCTCAAGAGTCCTTTGGCACCCCAATCTGGAAGTGTCAGTTCTTCGGTGCTTAGGCGTCTTCATGTTCCAACTCTCACATACACAGATAACTACTAGAAAAACCTAGCTTTAACTTTCAGCAAAGTGATGTCTCTGCTTTTTAATATGCTATCTAGATTTGTCATAGCTTTCCTTCCAAGGAGTAAGGGTCTTTTAATTTCATGGCTGCAGTCAACTTCTGCAGTGATTTTGGGGCTGGAGAAAATAAAATCTGTCAAGGACCAAATAGTAGATATTTTTGTCTCTGGAGGCCATACAGTCTGTGCTGCAATCACTCAAATTGGTCACCTATGAAAAACAAAGGCACTGTAGACAATATGTAGAGAAATGAGGATGGCTCTGTGCCAATAAAATTTTACTGACAAAAAGTAAAGGCCATAGTTTGTAAACCTCTGGTCTTATTCATTGATGGACAGCTGAGGTGGCTAGGAATTTCTTATACTTATATGAAATGCTTAAACAATAATTTGTACTGGGCCTATTTCATTTTCAGAAAACACATGGACTGTTACACACCTTCTTTGTGTATGTGTATACACCTGCACAATCATTGCATGGGAATGGTTTTATGTTTGGGAAACCAGGAACCTGCCCACACTCGTTGTTGGGCTTAGAGTGTGAGAATGACCCAACTGGTCAACTTATGCCCAATGCTCAGTGGGGCCAAAGTGAAATGCTGGAGTTGGGAGCAGAGAAGAGTTTATTGCAGGGCCAGGCAAGGAGATGGGTGGCTTCTACCCTAAGAACCTGTGAGCTCCCCAAAGCGTTTCAGCAAAGCACCTTTAAAAGCTGGGTGAGGGATGCGGGTCACAGAACTTGTGATCAGACTCTGCACAATTCTCTGATTGGCTGATGGAGAGGTAGCAGTCATGTATGGATGTGAGAGTTGTACCGTAAAGAAAGCTGAGCTCCAAAGAATTGATGCTTTTGAACTGTGGTGTTGGAGAAGACTCTTGAGAGGCCCTTGGACTGCAAGGAGATCCAACCAGTCCATCCTAAAGGAGATCAGTCCTGAATATTCATTGAAAGGACTGATGCTGAAGCTGAAACTCTAATACTTTGGCCACCTGATGTGAAGAACTGACTATTTGAAAAGACCCTAATGCTGGGAAAGATTGAAGGTGGGAGGAGAAGGGGATGACAGAGGATGAGATGGTTGGATGGCATCAAAGACTCAGTGGACATGAGTTTGAGTGAACTCCGGGAGTTGGTGTTGGAAAAAGAGGCCTGGTGTGTTGTAGTCCATGGGGTCGCAAAGAGTCCGACACGACTGAGCAACTGAACTGAGGTAGCAGATCTCTGATTGGCTGATGGTGAGGTAGGGTGGTGTCTCAGGGGTGAACATTATCAGTCCTTGGGCTCCAGGGCACAGGCCTGGGGCTGTGTGCTCTTGGTAGTCAAGTAGCTGACATCTTCCGTTTGTTGGAGAGGGGGAGGTTTTTTTCATCTGCAAAACAACTCAGGAAAGGCGCACCAAATCCTGTTATCTAGGTATTAATATTTCAGAGGGTTGGGAGGGCGGTCTTCCTACCATCCCTCAACCCCACCCCTGCCCCTAAAGCCCCATGGGGTCCTGCTAGTACGTGTTTCCTCCCTAAAGTCTGAGAGAATCTTGGAGTTACCACCTTGGTAGTAAGGGCATCCTCTGGGGCTCGAGGAAAGCCCAGCCTCTGACCAGCGCAGGACTTCCTGGCACAGGACAGGAGCCTGACTGCTGGTGGGTGCGTGCAGAGGGCCATTCTCTTTCAGTAAGTGTCAGCTGTGGCCTGGGGTGGGACCTTGTCCACATAGGTGCCCACCCCTCCACACTGAGGGTGAGGGTCTGGGTGCCCTCCAAGCAGCTGCCTACCTGCTGCCCCCATGGGAGGGAGGGCCTGGCTTGGGAGCCCTGGAGGTTGGCAGTGGCTGTGCTGTGGGCTGCTGCTAGGCCTGCTGTTTCCCCTAGGACTTTGGTATTTTACTGACAAATACTGGATTTCACAAATTTGTCCAACACACTCATGAATTCATAGAAGAAAGGAAACATGGCCAAGAGTAACAGCCAATATTTGTGAGAAGGAAATATGGACAGAGGGGCGTGTCCCCTTGGGGAAATGGCCATGGTACCC